>JAZKLR010000189.1:3000000-3272697 GCA_037103525.1 Ganaspis brasiliensis | reverse complement strand
AGAGCAAATGATTTTTCTATAACGAAAATTCATTGGTACTTGGATAGATGTACCCAAAGTTTGTTAACATTTCGATTTTGAATAAACCGAATAGTTATGATGATTTTGACATTATGATTACTGGTAATTTGTTTCATAAAACCATCAAGTGATGGTATAGATGGTATGATGATATGATGGTAGATTGATAATTCCTCAATAATCGAAAATTGATAATTTCGATTGACAGGAGCATTATTCAGTAGTACCACAACAATCATCACTTTTGTAATACTCTTTAATGGATACGAGAGTTATTTATCATGATGAACCAATGCTTTCTGTAATGATCTTTAATCCATACGATGGTTATTTATTACTAACCTTATGATCATTGTTATATTCATCATTGTCAAGCTTATGATACTGTGTTTATAAACCTCGTTCAATACTGTGACAACCTATAAGCCCATTCAATAAAGTGACAACCTGTAGCAACCATTGTGTGACAATCTAAAACAACCGTTCAATATTGTGACAACCTAAAACAACTGTTTAATATTGTGAGAACCTAAAACAATCTTTAATATTGTTGCAACCTAAAACAATCTTTAATATTGTTGCAACCTAAAACAACCATTCAATAGTGGAACAATATAAAACAGCCATTCAATATGATGTCAACCTAAAACAATCTTTTTTCTGTAATGACAATTGAACCCAACCATTTTTCCGTAATGAGAATTGAACCCAACCATTTTTTCCGTAATGATCAATAACCTATAAGGCATACAATTGGTACCAGTACATACCACAGATACAGGGGTCAACACCAATTACCGATAAATAAAATCGGAAAAGGATTTATTTTTACAAAAGATTGGTCAACACCAATTGTCTAAAGAATCCCACATCTAATTACCGATAAACAAAATCAGAAAAGGATTCATCTTTACAAAAGATTAGTCAACACCAATTGTCTAAAGAATCCCATATCTAATGACCAATAAATAAAATCGGAAAAGGATTCATCTTAACAAAAAATTGATCAACATCAATTCTCTAAAGAATCCCACATCTAATTACCGATAAACAAAATCGGAAAGGAATTCATCTGTCAAAAATCATCCTCCATTGACAATCTTCCAGTCATTGACGATTGGCTGTGAAATTGCCAAGTGAGTCGTTTGCCAAGATCCACGACCGCGTCAGTTGGGGCAAGTGACAGTAATTGAGACTTGAAAAAATGATCCAGCATTGGACAATTGAGAATTGGGTTTAGTAGAATCGCGGATTGAGCGCCGGCACAAGTTGCACGCTATCCTAATAATAGCCGGTGCGTTGAGTTGGAAGGCAGGCATCTATAAATACAGCGTAATTCTGCCCGTGGAAACACGAGACCCGCCGCGGATCACTATTCGCTCTCTTTCAACTCGGGAAGTAAGTCGATCGAAAGCTGCCCGAGAAATCAGGCCTGACAAGAGAGAGGGAGAGAGAAGGTGTAATTGAAATCGGATCTGTCCGGAAAGACAATCGGTCTCGCGAAAGTCCAACAGTCCCAAAAGGAATGGAGATTATCCTAGAGTAATCGGAGAATTATCCTGGCTCTAACAACAGGGCAACTAACACAGTCCCGGCTTCCTAAAAATATCCACACGCTTTGGAAACTATGCTGCTTCCTAAGCGACGGTAAATCACGGAATTTGGGTAAAGTTTCGCTGACTTCCGGGAAGGAAAAACTTTTTTTTATCATTCCCGAGCTGTTTCTTCATCAAAATGGTACTTGGACTATACGGGAACAACATTTGGTGGACGATAGTCTGAGGGTTAGAGTTTCAAGGACAATTGGAAATGAGGCATAAACACCTGATTGACGTACAGTATTATTATAATTGAATTGTGTCGGGAGTGAGAAACGTAAAAATTGTCTGGTGAGTTGACGAAAGTTGGATGTGATCAACAGTGGAGGGTGGAAGGAATAGAATCGGGGGGGATAGTGTAAGTGGGCCAGGAGATGACGCGATGATGGCCTACGGAGGAGTTAGCGGGGCCGGATTGGGGCCTTCGTCGAGCAGTTCGGAGGTCCTTGGCTCAACGCCTGAGTACAGTCCGAGGGGCACTCCGGCGCCTTTAACCCATTCATCTGGCCCCGCGGAAAATTTGCCTCTGGCAGTTTACAGTCCCCAAGACAGTCCGGCAAGTTCCGCCGGCGGCGGGGCCGTCGGCAATGGTCAATTGCCGAGTTTTGGATTTACACAGGAGCAGGTCGCCTGTGTCTGCGAGGTATGTTTCATCTCTGAGACAAACATTTGTCCTCAATTTTCAGATCAGGGTGTTTTTATTGCACTACCGGGCAAAATTGACCACTTACCAAAATGGGATTAAAAACATGAGGGTCTTAAAATGTTGATAACTCTGGCAGATGATAGTGAAATAAAATTTTTTATAGACCATTGGAAAGCTTGTAAAATTTGCCGTTAAATGGTCCTATTTTGAAGCTTTTTCGACTAATGGGAACCGAGATTCAATTGTGATAAAAACAGGTGAAGTTTTCGATTTTTGGGAATTTTCATTGTTTAAGTTTATTGAGCTGCATTTTCTAGAAAAATAGTTAGATAAATTTGAGATTAAGGGGAATTCAACCTTGAAATGTTAGCTTTAAAATAAGCCATAGAAAATTAAAATATCTTGACTGGTTCAAAAGTTATATGAAAATGTATTATACGAAAAAGGGATAGGAGAGGGGAGAAACTAAGGAATTTTGCGTTTTGTTCTTTATACGCATTTACTTATAACTTTTGAACCAGTCAAGATATTTTAATTTTCTTTGGCTTATTTTGAAGGTAATAGTTCAAGGTTTAATTTAGCTTAATTTAAAAAATCTTCTATTATTTGTCTAGAAAATACAGCTCACTAAACTTGAACAATGAAAATTGACAAGCAACGAAAAACCGTCTGTTTTTATCACATTGAATCTTCGTTTCTTTTAATCGAAAAAGCTCCAAAATAGAATTATTTAACGGCAAATTTTATAAACTTTCCAATGGTCTATAAAAAATTGCAATTTGCTAATATGTGACAGAGTTATCAACATTTTAAGACTGTCATGTTTTTAATCCGATTTTTGTGAGTGGTCCCACAATTTTGTCCGGTAGTGTATCTTGAAAAATTTAGGGAATGAATGCATTTTTTTATATCAAATTCGTAATAAATTTGTCAGTTTTGGATAATTTACTGACATTGCTTCGTTCATTGAATGGAATTTTGAATCAAGTCGTTTATTAAATATTAAATTTATTAAATAGTCGTTTTGATAATAAGCCTATCAAAGAACAAAATATAATGTATAATAAATATAGATTATACAAATATACATTATAACAAAATATAATGTACATGAGCTTCATAAACTTTATAATTTGTAGTTTTCTATAAATCTATACTAACAATTAAAAGAATTTTACCAACAATTTACAATTACACGGATAGAAAATTATTTATAAATTTTATTAAAATAGTTTACAATTTAGGAGAAAATTGTCAAAAGGCACAATTTTAAAAAACCAATTTCGAATGTTCAAAACTTATATACTTATCAGTAAGACTACTTATAATAAAACTTTGAATGTTTTTTCTAAAGCTTAAAATTACTTGTACGCAAATTTCTCTTTTGGAACTTTTTTCCTAAATTGTAAAACATTTTAGTAAACTTCGCGTAATTTATTTTCTTTCCGTGTAAAATACAAAATATAATAATAATTAAATAATATTAATTATTTTTCATATTCACAATAATCCTGTTTTTAATTCTTACAATATTTTTAAGAAATGTCACTTTTTTTGTCATCATTTTCCCATTTCTTAGAAAAACATTTTTCCTTTTCAATTTTTTAGTTTTTATCTTATGTAAACGAATTTTTTAAAACAATTATTTACTGCTTTTATCTTCAATTTTTAAATTTCTCAATTTTCTACTTTTTTGAAAGCTTTTATTCTTTTATTTTATATTATGTAAATCTAATCTTGTACTAAATGTTCTCATTTGAACATGGTTCTTCTATTTCATAGAATTTCTTTTCTTTTAAAATTTTTTTTAATTTTCCAAAATTTTATTCATTTTTTTTTTTTATTCAATTTGTTAATAGTATTTTTTTATTTTTTTTTTTTAAAGAAATCATTATTTTTATCAGCCTTGGAAATTCTAATAGGTGCTTATTGTTTTATTCAATGAATGAATCAATGCTGTTAAATTTATCAAAAGTGACTAAATATGTAATTTAGAGAAACCTAATTAAAAATCTGATAAGATTGATTTTGTTATTAATATAAATATATATAATATACTCGTGTGATGTTGACATTACAATTTCGAAAAAACCAAAATATAATCGAGGTTCCAGAATAGTAGCTTTTTAATTTAGCAATAATTTGCATCCTAATGTTTTTTTTGTCCATTTCTATACTGTAAAAAATTCTTTGGGTAATTTTACCAAAAATGTTTTGTAAGCAAAAAATCCAAATATTTTTTGGGTAAAAATACACAAGATTTTTAATCTAATTTTATTTAAAAACTATTTAAGTTCATCAATTAAATGGTTCCATAATTTTCCCCCTTTAACCCATTCATATAATGAAATATCATTATTATTTTCATTTAATAAAAATATTTAAATATAAAATTAATTTCATAAGAACATGAAATTCTTTAAATTTTAAAGATTCTGCTTCACCAATAATAGAATTACTAATAATAATCTTTTATAACTATACATTTTTTATAATTTTATCTAAAAAAAAAATACCCAAATTCTGAAGAATTTCCACAACTTATTGGTGAAAAAACTTTATCCAAAAAAGTTGGAAATCTCCTAAGAATTTAGAAAAAATTGCCAAATCTTATTTTTGGTAAAAATACCAAAATTCGGAAGAATTTCCAAAACTTTTGTTTAAAAACACTTTATCCACAAAATTTTTTAAAAAAAATAAAAATTTTAAAAATTACAAAAAAAATTGGAAAATTTCCTATGAATTTAGGGAAAATGGTCAAATATGTTTTTGCTAAAAAATTCGTATGAATTTTCAAAGCTTTCAGTAAAAACACCTTACCCAAAAAAATTGGAAAATTTCCTAAGAGTTTCGTGAAAATTGTGAAATATGTTTTTGGTAAAAATACTCAAATTATTTAGGGAAAATAACCAAATATTTTTTTGATTTTTAAAATAAAATCCTTTTTGTGAAAATCAAAGAAATTATTAAAACTACAAAAGTTCTTGGAAATTATAAAACTAATATTGTTAAAATACTAAAAAATCCGATTTTATTTTTTGCATTTTCCGATATTTTGATGTCAACTTCACATGATATTTTGATAAGAGACAAATTAAATAGTTACTCTGTCGTAAAAATTATGACTTTATTATTAATTACTTTTGTTATTATTACTCCGAAAATTTTTTTTTTGATAGGATATAATCTAATTCTTCTTTTCAGAGGAATATTCTTATTTTAAGTGTAAAAATTCTTCCTATAATAATCGAAATATACTTATTTTGTATGAATTTTTTTTTTAATGAAATATCAAAGTTTTAGAAAGAATATCTTTCTTTTATGAAGAATATTCTTCTTATATATAATATTCTAGTTTTAGTTTAAATAATTTGAATTGAAAATGCAAATTATATTGTTTTTATATTATAAAATTAAATATTCTTTTTTTAAGGAATAATTTTCTCTGCGCGAAAGAATATTCTTGTATTTAAAAAATTCAAATTTTTGAAGAAATATATACTAATTCTTATAAATAAAATATATCTTTTCTTTCACTATTCTTTTCAGAAGAATATTCTTATTTTTTATTTTCTTTTTTTAAGAAAAATATTCTTGTTTTAGAGGAATATATTCTTCTTATTTTGAAGGAATTTTAGTTTTAAATGCTTTAAAGAAAAAAATATTAAAAGAAATTTATCTAATCAGTTGGAATAATCTTCTTAAAATAAAATACTCTTCTCTTAAAAGGATATTTTTGTTTAAAAGAATTTTCTTTTAATTATACTTTAATTATTTTAAGTAGAATATCCAAGTTTTAGAAAAAAGAATATTCTTCTTGTACATGAAATATTCTTCTAATTAAAATATTTATCATAAAAAAGGAATATTCTTCTTTTGAGATAAAAATCTTATTTTCGGTGCGGATTAAGAAAAATTTACTTTTTGAAAAAATAAATGGAATATTCCTTTTTTATGAAGAATATTATTGATTTTCGATGAATATTCTTCTTCTAAAACTTCATTAAGAATTATAACATTCTTGTTTCTGGATGGGCATCTTTTTTTAAATATTTCTTTTTCAAGTTAAATTTTTTTTTTCATCGCAAGAGGAGTATTTCATTATTAAGTCAAATTCTACTATTCTAAAATAAACCCCGAAAGATTTGATCAAAGATTTTAATAACAAAAGTAATTAATCTTCAAAAGTGACGGTTTTTATAATAAATAAATACTTTCGATAAATAATTAAAATATAAACAAGCTAATGTCACGAAATACTGTTTCCCTACTTTTGAACTATTTTCAATCGTTCGAGAGTTTCTTTAAAAGTAGTTTAGACCTTGAATCAAATATAGCCACGTGTTCTTCAAAAAACAATAATTGCGAATGTTGCAGAAGTCTGCAGTAAAATTGATTTAACAATAGGCCAAATTTATGACAAGAGAAATTTTAGTGCCAGAGTTTTAGCACCGTAAATTTGACATTAATGATCTGACTGTCTTGAAACTTCTGTCTTTTAATTTTTGACACATTTATAATAATTGCATTTGACAACCTACTTATGAAGTACATTTTCATCTTACAAATATGTTTTTTTTTATTATTTTCTGAATTCTAATTTTGCCCAATCAAAATAAGGATCAATTTTTTATACTGGCGAAGTAAAAACGTATTTTTAAAGAATATATAGTTCTTAAAATTGATAATCTAAAGTGATAAAAAGATAAATAAAGATAAATTAAGAAGATGGATATAGTTAATTTTAAAATGGTATTAAAACAAAATAGAAATCCTATGATTGTACTTTCTATTTACTTTATTGTCCGTGAAGTGCTCGATTTTAAAAATGCATAAACTAATAAATTTCTTCTCACTCAAGCGCTATCAACGATTTTTTAAAAATTTCGGAAAATGATTCAATATAATCAGAAGAAATAAATTAACTCGGAATGAAATTTGATCGTGAACAATGGCTTTTTAAAATTTGTATGTCTCTCGGGCAAAGTTCTCCATAGAAGAGATCGTCTTACAGTTTAAAGCAATCTTGACAACAGTGATGATAGAACTTGGATTGAAGCCACCTGGCCTTAGACCCCCTGTCGTTATCCACCTTTAGGTGTTTATCTTTTTCAATAATTTTTACAAATTGATTCTATGAAACAAAAAAGAAATGAACTCTGAATAATATATCATAATAATCACGATTAATTACAATATATTGAGAATTATAACCCAAGTCATTATTCAACTTTACAGAAAGCGTGAATTTCAAATTGGCAGTCATCCAAATGTACATATTGTTTAAATTATCCACGATTCATTAAATTTCAAACTTGATCCAAAAGTTATTTAATTCATCCGCAAGTTACCGTTTGTACTTTTATATACAATTTACCATTTCTATTTATTATTTTATTTTTATATTTATTTCTTCATAGAAATAAAACTTGAAAAAGGTGACGACAAAGTTAACACATCAAATAATACGAGACTAATGCATTTAAAGCTGTTAAACAAATCGAACAGTCAATTTAAATAAATTTTACACGATAACTTATCTTGGAACAAGAATAATTAGCATAAATTACTCGCACGTATAACATTTCCGGTTTCGTTGTATTTTTCGTATCGCACGTTGTCGCGTGACTTAATATTTATTTCAGAAAGTAAAATAAATATTTAAATATTCTTACTAAATCTTCCGGAAAGTAATATACCTTCTTCTTTTGCATTTTAAAAACAGAATTTGTAAGGATTTAATGTCCAATTTAATAAACCACCAAGAGTTGTAGGGATAATTTATGGCCTCGAGAAAAAGTTTCGACCCGCATTACTTGTTAGTGTTAAACAAGCAGTGCACGCAAATTTTAATATAGAGAGCTGTCGGGTTATTAAATATATTAAATCGATGCCTAAATCAATCAGAGGAATATTGAAACAAACTCATAATCAACTGCAACTTTTCAGAAGAAATTTATATCGGTCGTTTATAAATAGGAATCGATGAGGAATAAAAAATTGACTTTTTCGCGTTTTTTTTGCCCCCCCCCCCCCCCCCTAATAAAAATATACGTCGTTTAATTCCTTATCGTAATATGTATAACTTTTTACCGAAATAAAAAAAATAAAAAAATGGTTAAACTAACAAGAAAATGGGGAAAAAAATTACAATGAAATAAAAGAAGAGTGAAGAATTGAAAAAAAAAAATATGTATAAAATGAAGAATTGATGATAAGTGAAAAACATTGATGGAAATTTACAAAATAACTAGAAAATGACAATAAACTAAAAATAATGGAAATTATTACAGTTTATTAAAAAATAACCAGAGAATGAGACAAAAATTGGAATTTTGTGAAAAATAAATATGTACACTGAAAAAAATGACTAAACCTTTTTTTCAGTGTATATAAAATGCGAAAAAATTATTGGCGAGTATAAAACAAATCTAAATGTGAAAAAATGACTGAAGATTAAAAAAGAATTACTAGAAATTAAATGAGAAGCTCTTTTTCAAAAGTTGATAAATCCGTTTTCGAAAAAAGTAGAGATAAGTACAAATTTAATTTATTAAGAACCTTATGAATCGATCTGTCACTATTAAATTTAAGAAAAAGAATTTATTAACAAAGAATTTCAATTCAAAAAAATCTGGACTTGACCAAAAAGATGTAAAATTTTAATTTTTTTTAATAGTAAAATTACAAAAACTGTCAAATTTCCTGATTGTCGTAAACTTTAATTAAAAACAAATCGCCTTTTGTCCAAAAGATATTCTTGGATCAATAATTTCGTACAGCTTTTCTATTTTGTAATTAAGTTTTGAGGTTAGGTGCAAAATTCCATTTGTTTAATTTTCTCGATTTTCTCGAAATAACAAAATGTGATTATCAACTTTTGAAAAAGTGATCCTCAAATAAGGAACTAGAGAAAATATAAGAAATAACTAGGAAAATAAGTAAAATTTTACTAGAAAGGGACAAAATAAAAAAAAACCTAGAAAATTATAAATGGCGAAAATTAACAGAATTTATTGAAAATAACTAGAAAATGATAAAAAAAATTACAAGACAAATGTAACAATGACTAATTTAAGCTAACTGAATTAATAAGAAAAAAAAGTAAAAATAGAGAAAAACAAAAAATGACAAAAAAAAGGGTGGAAAAAAATTACGGTACCGTGAAAAGAAAATGAGACAAAAAAATAATAAAGAATAACTACAAAATTAAGAAAAAATAGTAGCTAAAGAAAAATAAATAGAAAATAATACCATATTTTAAAATATTATCTAGAAATGATCAAAAATAATTAGTAATGGGAAAAATTACTGTAGAATGTAAAGAAGAATAAAAACTGATTTTAATAAAAGTAAAATTGTAAAGAGAAGTAGAATTTCTAGAAAATTTTATTTTATTTAATTCGAACATAACTAGAGAAAGTAATAAAATAACTAGAATATAAAATACCACTTGGAAGTTGGTTATATAGAACTAAAAACAAAGGAAAAATTTCTATAAAGGGTAAAAAGAATAACAAAATGAAAGAAAAGGTATTGAATAAACAAGATTGACTAAAAAACTGAAGAATAATTAAAATTTGAAGAAAAATAAATGAAAAATAAAGATCTAACAGTAAACTGTTATAAGTAACTACAAAATGTAAAAAGTAACTATTTTTTTTAGTGTAAAAGACAGAATTTACTGAAACATAATTCAAAAATGAAGCAAAGTTACTAGAAAGTAAAATAGTTACTAGAAAAAGAATTAAAAATAACTAGAATTACTAGAAATAGGTCAATAGATTCCAACATAATTTGAAAATGAAAAAAAATTACTAGAAAGTAAAATAGTTACTAGAAAAAGATTAAAAATAACTAGAATTATTAAAAATAGGTCAATCGACTCAAACATAATATGAAAATGAAGAAAAGTTACTAGAAAGTAAAATAGTTATTAGAAAAAGATGAAAAATAACTAGAATTATTAAAAAAAGTCAATCGATTCAAATATAACTTAAAAATGAAGAAAAGTTACTAGGAAGTAAACTAGTTACTAGAAAGATTAAAAATAACTAGAAATATTAAAAATAAGTCAATTGATTCGTTTTCAGATAAGGAATATGGTTTTTAAATTTATTAAGTTGTATTTTAAACATGGAAAGAATTTTTGTCAAAAAAAACCATTTCTTTCTTTGAAAAAAGCTGCTCAAAAAAATATGATTGGGTATTTTCGAAAATCCCTGTGTCTGAATTTAGATATTTATGAGAATAATAAGCAATCCAAATTTGATTAAAATCCGTTGAAGAGTTCTCGAGATATTCTGGCGACAAAAAAAATGTTCACACATACATACATACATATACACGCACATACACATACACACATTAGGACATTTGCAAAAAATGAAAATTTACGTTTTTTAGATGAAGAATGAGTCGATTTAGACTATTTTTGGAAAATCGAAAATGCTCTACGAGAAAGCAAAAATCACAAGAAAGTATAACAATGAAAAATGTAAGCTAAATAAATGAATAGTAAAACGTAAAAATATAGAAAAAAATATATATTTGAACATTAGGAAAGACAATTTATAAGAAGAAGAATAACTACAAAATTAAAAAAAACTTTGAAGAAAAGGAAAAGAGAAAAAATACCAGATTTGAAGAAATTAACTAAATGATAAAAATAACTAGGAATTCTAGAAACTAATTAAAAAAAACTTTAAAGAAAAGTAAATAGAAAAAAAGTACTAGATTTTAAGAAATTACTAGAAATGATAAAAAATAACTAGAAATTCTAGAAACTAATTATATAAATATGAAAAGTGCCAACTAAAACATTTTGAAAAATAAATAGAAAAAGTAGTGAAATTACTAGAATTGCAAAAAGTAATTAGAAGTTGATTAAAAATAACTAGTAACAGGGAAAAGTTACTGTGGAATGTAAAAAGAATACATTTTTTAAATCAATTTTAAACAGAAGAAGAATTTGTAGAAAATGTAACTATATATAGAAATTGAAAAAAATTGAGAGAGTAAAAAAGTATCAAATTTAAAAAAACAACTATAGAAAGTGTAAAAACTAACAATATTTTAATTAAAATTACTAAAATTTTATAAAAAGTAATAAAATAACTAGAATGTAAAATACTATGAAATTAATTAAATATAAGAAAAAACAGAGGAAAAAGTATTATAAAGTGTAAAAAGAATAACGAAATGAAAGAAAAACTATCGAATAAACCAAAACGACTGAAAATGGAAAATAATTCAAATTTGAAGAAAAATCAATGAAAAAAATTAAATATTATATTAATATAATTAATTGTATTAATTATTTAAACGAATATTAAATTAATGACAAATTATATAATTAATAATAAATACAATAATGAATTAAATAAATAAATAATAATAAATGAATTTTATTACACGGAAAGAAAATTAATTGTAAATTTTATTAAAATGTTTTATAATTTAGGGAAAAAGTGCCAGAAAGCGAAATTTTAATACAAGGAATTTTAAACTTTAGAAAAACCATTCGAATCATTACTATATGTAATTTTAAACTTTAATATAGTATGTAGCAAATTTAATATAATTTTTTTAAAATTTGAAATTATCAATTTGAAATTTTCTCTTCTTGATTTTTTTCCCTAAACTGTAAAAAACTTTTATAAAATAATAATTCATTTTTTTTTTCATATAGACACAATGAGCATTAAAAAGTGCGTTTGCAGGCATAATTTTAGGTAAATTAAACAATTTAATAAAACTAATAAAGTATTGTGAAAAAATAAATTTCAAAAATACGTTGTAATGTATTGTAATTAATTTTCTGTATTTTATTAAAATTATTTTTTTTAATGTACCCTAAAATTGGTTGTTTAATTAAATATGATTGCAAATTATATAAATTGTAAGTGATTTAAATATCTATCGTTGATTAAAAATGTAAAAGGTCAGTGACTGATTTACATTTTCATGAAAGTAACTTTGCTACTTTTAATTCCCAGTATAAATTAATTTCTCTCTTTTGCCTTTAAATTGTAATTTAATTTGAAGACAACAGTAAATCGTCAAGATTAATTAAAAACAATGTTGAACATTTTCTGGAAAAAATTACAATTTATACAAATATTAAAATGTTCAGCGAGCCTATTGAAATGTTAATTTTATACTTGCAGCTATTTCATCAATAAAGTTAGTAATACTTAATTTGCGAAAATACACTGGCTATATTTTAATCGCACATTGTAACTATTTTACAAGTAACTGTTTATTACAATAAATGAAGTATTTTTCAATTTTTTTCAAGATTTTTGAAAAAAGAACTTTTCAAGAAAAAGTCTTTTTTTGGCATCTAAATAAGTGAATTTTCACTTATTAGAATTTAAATAACAGTTAAAAATATTATTCAAGGAACAAAATACAAAATTAATATAAAAAAAAGTTTTAAATATTTCCTAAAGGAATGATTATTTTTAATTAAATTATTGTACACTGCTAGACGTTATAACTCCTTACCTACATTAGACGGATATTTATGATGGCATTTAGAAGGGAATTGAAATGTCACTGACTATTTTTAACGTATTCTTTTTAAAAAAAAATATTTCCGTCTGATGTGGGAGCTTCAGTTGTCTTGTATCCCTAAATTATAAAAACTCACCGAAAGAAAACGTATCGTCAAAAATGATTATTTAACAATTTTTATCATTATTTCTCTCGATTTATAAACATTATTATTAGTTTTTTCTATATTTATAACATTTTATATATTTCTCACTACTTCTGAGTTACATTACTAAAAATATTTCTCTCTGCTTATAAAATTATTATTATTATTATTATTTTTCTCCATTTATATTGTCACGCAAAAAAAAATTCTCATTTATTTTCCTATATTGTAGATTATTCAAAAATTCAAAATCTCTGCTTTTTCTCAAACTCTGAATTAATTTTAACAAGGAATTCTTCAAGGAAATTAATTGTACGACAACTGAATAATAATGTTGACCTCCTGAGAATCAAAAATTGTTTTAAATTGATCGACGACACGTTTTTCTCACGGTATGGGACTAAAAGTGTCCGAGCAAATTTGCATGTTCCTCGAATGCCTGTCGGGGATCGTCTTCGTGGAAAGCGACTCAACTTTTTTTTTTAATATTCTAACGATTAATCGACAGATGAATTATTATGCCCTTTTTCATTAGAATTTTCTTTAATTAATAATCTGTAATTTTATTAGCGCAATATCAGTAAAATAATGATTCAATTCAAAATAACGATATTAACAAAACTATCAACATGTTACAAAGTACCTATTATAATAAATAAATTATTTGATATTATTTATTGATAGGTATATGAAATAAATATTTCATCAAGTTTTTTCTTTTTTCGATTAATGTATTTCTTTATGTATTCATTATTCAAATTTTGGTAAATATTTGTCGGATATCAATTTAGAAAAATTCGAAATCGTAAAAAAGATAATCTCTTAATCAGGAGTCAGTATAATTTTGACAGTATATATATTTTTTTAATTAATTCAGAAAAATTAAATATTTAATAATTATTACCTAAAAAATAATTGATAATTGAACAAAAAATTACAAAATGAAGAAAATAATTGACAATAAAACAAAATTCAAAAAATGGCTACACAACCGAACTAAATCATTTAAAAACCCAAAAAATAATTAGACAATTTTAAGATAATAATTGAAAATTAAAAAAATTGTCTGAAAAAATTGAAAATTGCGGAAAATAATTAATAATTGAAGGAAATAGTTGAAAAATGACGAGAATTATTGAAAAATTGAAGAAAATAATGTTAAAAATGACGGAAATAGAATTGAAGAAAGCGATTATAAAATAAAAATAGAATTGAAATTTAAAGAATATACTAAAAAATTGAAAAAAGGCAAAAATTAACTAATAAAGAAGAAAACAATTTAAAACTGAATAATGAAATTAAAAATTAAAGAAAATAATTGAATAATTGTATTTAAAATTAAAGAAACTTAATAATAAAAAAAAAATAATAATAATAATAGAAAAGAAATGATAATTTTGTAATATTAAAGAAAATAATTGAAAACTAAATATAGGAATTTAAATTTGAAGACAATAACTAAGAATTGAAGAGTATAATAGTTCTAGGATTGAATTTGAATTGGAATTTTAAAACAAATTTTATGAGATAAAAGAATAATTGAAAAAATCCGAGCATTATTGAATATTGAAGAATTAATTAAATATTAAAAAAATAATTGAAATATAAAGAAAATATATAAGAAATAAAAAAAAAATAAATAAAAATTGAAGAAATAAAATGAAAAATTAAGAAATTAATTGACAATTTAAAAATTGAATTAAAATATGAAAAAATAATTGGTAATTAAAAAAAAATACAAAACGAGTAAAATAATTGACAAAATTTAAAAAATAATTATATATTTATATATTTATATAATTTAAGATAATAATTAAAATTTAAAAATTGTACGAAATAATTGAAAATTGCTGAAAATAATTAATAATTGAAAAATAGTTGAATAATAGTTGAAAATAGTTTAAAAATGACGAGAATAATTGAAAAAATTAAAAAAATTTGTGAAAAATGACGAAATTAATTAATTAAAAAATTTTTTTTACATTTACTAGATTAATAGACAAATAAAAACAATAATTGAACAAATTAAACAAGCAATATTAAATTTAAAGAAAATAATTGCAAATTGAAAAATTAAGAAAATTATAGGAATAATTGGAAATAATTGCTCATTTAACAACAGGATTAAAACTGGAAAAAATAATTAAAATTGAAAAAAATAATTGAAAATTGAAGAAGGCAATTAAGAATTGAAGAATGGATTTGAAATTTTAAGAATATACTTACAAATTGAAAAAAGTAATTGAAAAATAACTGAGAATTGAAGAGAATAGTTCTAGAATTGAATTTAAATGGAAATTTTAAATATTGAAGAATTAATTAAATATCGAAAAAAGATAATTTAAAATTAAAGAAAATATTTAAAAATTAAAGAAAATAAATAAAAATTGAAGAAATAAAATGAAAAATTAAGAAATAAATTGAAAATTTGAGAATTAAATTAAAATATGAAAAAATAATTAGTACTTAAAAAAAAATACAAAACGAAAAAATTAATTGACAAAATTTAAAAAGTAATTATAAAATTTTAAGATAATAATTGAAAATTCAAAAATTGTAGGAAATAATTGAAAATTGCTGAAAATAATTAATAATTGAAAAATAGTTGAATAATAGTTTAAAATAGTTGTAAAATGACGAGAATAATTGAAATAATAAGAAAAAATATGTCAAAAAAGACGAAAATAATTGTTAATTAAAAAAAAAATTAAAAAATTTACTAGATTAATAGACAACTGAAAAAATAATTGAACAAATTATACAAGCAATATTAAATTAAAAAAAAATAATTGCAAATTGAAAAATTAAGAAAATTCTAGGAATAATTGTTAGAAATAATTGCACATTTAACAACTGGATTAAAACTGGAAAAAAATAATTAAAATTGAAAAAAATAATTGAATGTTGAAGAAGGCAATTAAGAATTGAAGAATGGAATTGAAATTTAAACAATATACTTACAAATTGAAAAAATTAATTAAAAAATAACTGAGAATTGAAGAGAATAGTTCTAGAATTAAATAATTAAATTAAAATTGAAAAAAAAATTATGAGGTAAAAAAAAATTGAAAAAAATCCGAGAATTAGTGAATATTGAGGAATTTATAGAAAATCGATAAAAATAATTTATAATTAAAGAAAATATTTGAGAATTGAAGAAAATAATTGAAAGTGGAAGAAATATATTGGAAATTAAAGAATTAAATGGAAATTTCACGAAAATAATTGACAATTAAAAGAAAAATTACAATATGACAAAATAATTAATTATTAACGAAAATAATTAACTATTAAAACAAAAAAAATTCACATTTGAGAAAAACAACTTAAAATATGGTGAGAATAATCGGCATTCGAACAAAATTTTTTTTTTAATAATGAATAATTATAAAATTGAAGAAAATTAAATAAATCAATTGGAATTTAAAAAATTGTATTAAAATTTCAAGAAAATAATTGATAATTGCGAAAGTGCGAGAATGATTGAATTATGAGTAAAATAATTGAATTAGGAGTGCAATTGAAAATTACAGAAAATAATTGAGAATTGAAGATAATAATTAAAAATTAAAAAAATAAAATGAAAATTAAAGAATTAAATTTAAATTTTAAGACAATAGTTTATAATTGAAAGAGAAATTACAAAATGACTAAAATAATTCAATATTAAAGAAAATAATTAAGAAATGAGAAAAATAATTGACAACCGCAAGAAAAGTTCGAAAACTTTCGAGAATAATGAACAACAGAATAAAATAATTAAAAAAAATTACAGAATAATTATAAAATTTAAAGAGAAGAGTTGTAGATTGTAAACGGTTAAAAATTATAGAAAAAATTATAGATTGATTTATTAATGAAATTAAAATTATTTGAACTGATGTTTACAAATTTTTATCTTAATCTATTTAAATGCTTTTTTTAAAAAAATTTTTAAAAAAATTTAAAACAAAAAATATTTATAATAACAACTAATAACAACTTTATTTAAATGAGGTTTAAATTCGATATAAGGCCTCGTAAAAATTACCTAACAAATTGAAAAGCGAATTGTAAAAATTTAATATAAGAAAAAATATTTATGTGCCAAATTTCAGGTCTGAACAGACAAAAAATGAATGAATTTATTACTAATTTTGATTCTTTTTTTTTTACTAAAAATGTAGTAAAAAATGAAAATCTACTAATTGAAATAGTAAAATTTGTCTAAAAATAAGTAAAAATTTCCATTAATTAAATATTTAAGTCTATATTTTTTCTGTTTAAAAATTCGTTAATTTTTTTTTTAATCCGAACTTTCAAGCACTCAGTATCGGAGAATCTTGATTCAATTGACCTTTGAGGTTAGTTTTGTCAACGACAATAATCGGAAGCAAATCTAATATTATTGCCTCACTTAAGATCTAATTGACAATGGTCGATGACTTACTTGATTACTTTTAATGATTTATTGAAGCTACTTTTATTTTATAAAGAGGTTGCTTTCCACTTATTTTATATGAACGATCCCCTGCAGACGATTCGCAACCAAAGAAACGAACAAAATTTAAGGTTATTTTAAACTTCTTAGGAAACACCATCCTAAGGAGTTTCAGTGTAATTTGACAAAAGTTTAATTTTAAATAAAAATTCTTTGGGTGCAATTTATTGAGGTAAAAGGCTCAATTTTTTTGGGGGAAAAAGTTGTTTAAAAGAGAAAAAAAATACAATATGCAAGATACGCTAGAGTAAGAGGAGATCGGGATGAGTTCTGTCGACTAACAGTGTGCCCCTCCTGTCTATCGTCTTCAAGGCGATGGTGTCGTCTGTCCAGGTTCTCCAGCAGGCTGGATCAGTGGAGAGACTTAGCAGGTTTCTATGGTCACTTCCTGGTTGTGCCCGACTACATCGTCACGAAAGTGTCCTCAAGGCAAAAGCCATTGTAGCCTTTCATCGTGGAAATTTCAAGGAGCTCTACAAATTGCTGGAAAGTCACAACTTCAGTCCGCACAATCATCCAAAACTGCAAGCTCTTTGGCTCACCGCACACTACATTGAGTCGGAAAAACTCAGAGGGAGGCCCTTGGGTGCTGTTGGTTAGTATCTGTTTTTCACTATAAATTGTAAATAATTTATTATTTTTTATTCTGAATTATTAACTAAATTGAGAAAATTAAATGGCTAAATATATAAGCAATTTTCATTTAAAACTTACCGAGTGAAGCTGTGGATCTGCAAAAGTCTGTTGACATTTGTCAAGTTTCTAGGTTATGATTTCAAATATGTGGTTGTTTACATTTTGTGAATCTTAACTCGATTGTGACAGCAAGTATTATTTTTTATTATTATTATTTCTCTTGACAAAAAACGAACTAAATGTATATGTTAGGGGTCGTACACAACCACGTGGTCAGTGTGGGGGTCAGTTTATAACGTAAACTGTTTAAGAAAATTCATAAAGTGTAATTATTTATATAAATTGTTCATAACAATTTTTAAGCGCAAAAACTTCTTTTTTACTATTAACTCACCCCCAAACATCAAATTCATACATTATTAAGTATGCAAAAAAATTTTTGTACAAAAGAAATCAAAAAATTTAAAAAATCATTTTTTTGAACTTTTTGCATTAGCATTAAAAATTTATAAAACAATAATTAAACAATCGACTCGCACAGATCTCTTTAGAATTTAGTTCTGCGTTAGAGGAAAGAAGAATTTTTTAATTTGGTTTAAAATTGCGGTCTAAAGATCAATTTGAACCAAATTTTGTCATTTTATCCTACTGTTTTACCTAACCGGAGAATAATAAGAAAAAACATAACCTTAAACATGAAAGTATAATATTTTTATTTTACAGAAACTTTAAAGGTTAATGAATTATAAATATACCAGGGGCGGCTTTAGGCAAAGTGTTCGGGAGGGGCGATATATGGGATAGAAAGAGATAGCACCATAGTGCTGTCTCTCTCTCTCTCTCTTATACAAATATAAGATTATCGAGGGGGGAGGGGGTCGCCCTATTCGACCCTCCCGTAAAACCGCCACTGAAATATACAATAAAACAAAATAAAGAACTAAAAATTAATATTTATTACCAGTTTTACCATTTCCACTTGGCCGAAAAGAAATCCGATGACAATCACCACGTGCATTCGAATAAAAAGAAATATCAAAATCTTAAATGACATAAATAATTATGATATTTTAAGAAAAAAACTAACATTTAAATAATAGAACTAAAAAACAGATAAATAAGTTACAAATAAAATAAAAATAAATAAAAGATTATTAATATTAGTCACTTGTCAGAAACGAATGCCAATGTAAACAAAACATTATTTCACTCAAAACACTATAACCTTAACAACTTCACTAAAATCACTGTCACTTCTTAAACTATCACTCCTTAATTATTACAATTTAATTTATTTTCAATTGATTATTATTTCATAAAATGCAATTATTCAATAAACGAAGATTTTAAATAAATTGAAAAATAGTACAAATAAACGTCTAAACTGTGATGTTATTGTTGACAAAAAATATCGAAAATCTGCTAGCCAATCAGAAGCCTGATAAAACGCGTTACACCTCTGAAGTTGGTCGAAAGGGTTCTCGTATAGGGAAGTCAAGGTCAAAGCTAATTTCTATGTATTAATTATTTTAATAAAGTTTTTTGTTATTTTAGATTGCTAATATTATAAAAAATTTTATAAAATAAACTTGAAGTTACAACATTTAATTAAAAGATATTAATTCGTCTGCAAAACAAAAAATCGAAACTGAAAACTATCGATAGTGAGGTTTGATATCTACTGACCAATGGGAGACTCGGAAATGGAGTTACACGTCTGAAGTTAACCACAACGTCCGTTCTTTTTAGAATAGGAAAATGTTGTTTAAATTAAAATTTGAAAAAATAATCGAGAATTGAAAAAAAATTACAAAATGCTATCAAATTTCTCCGATTTGTGAGAATTTTCAATATTTTTTAGTTAATTAATTAAGTTTTTTTAATTCTTTTCTTCTATTTTCAACTATTTTTATTACTCTACCTCCTATTTTACCCCACTTTTAATTCATTTTTTAAAATGCAAATATTTTCTACAATTTTTAATTATTTTTCTTTTATAATTTTTCAACTATTTTTCTTACTAATTACTATTCCTATTATACTTTTTCAATTTTTTATTAATTTCTTAAATTTTCAATTATTTCTCTCACATTTCAACCACTTTCTTCAATTTCAAATTCATTTTGTATTTTTATCACTTTTTTCAAAATTTCAATTATTTACTTCAATTTTCAATTCTTTACCTTAGATTTTAATTATTTCTTCTAATTTTCAAATTTTTTTATTATTTTGCAATTGTTTTCTTAAATTTAAAATTATTTTTTAGTGAATTTTCCTAATTTCCAATTATTAATCTCAAATTTAAATTAATTCATTTAATATCAATTACTTTCTTCATTGCTTAAATGTTTTTACCATTTTTCAATTATTTTCTTTATTTTTAATAACATTTTTTGATTTTGATTTCTGATATAGGAAGTACTATCACTTATTTTTCTTAAATTTCAATTATTATCTTCAAATTTCAATTATTTACCTGAAGTCTCAATTATTTTCTTGAATTTTCAATTATTTCTCTCACATTTCAATTACTTTTTTACCGCAATTTTCGAATCAATTTTGTGTTTTTAGCACTTTTTTTTCCAAATTTTAATTATTTTCTTCAGTTTTCAATTATTTACCTGAAATCTCAATTCTTTTCTTGAATTTTCAATTATTTACCTCGAACTTAGCTTACTCTTTTATATTTTTAAATATTTTCACTATTTTGCCATTGTTTTCTCAAACTTTAAATTATATTCAATATTTTTTTTTTAATTTTCTAAAATTTTCCATTATTTATCTCAAAATTTCAATAATTTTTATCAATACTCAATTTTTAAAATTATTATTTTCTTGAATTTTCAATTATTTCTCTCACATTTCAATTACTTTTTTACCGCAATTTTCGAATCAATTTTGTGTTTTTAGCACTTTTTTTTCAAAATTTTAATTATTTTCTTCAGTTTTCAATTATTTACCTGAAATCTCAATTATTTTCTTAAATTTTCAATTATTTACCTCGAACTTCGCTTACTTTTTTATATTTTTAAATATTTTCACTATTTTGCCATTGTTTTCTCAAACTTTTAATTATATTCAATATTTTTTTTGAATTTTCTAAATTTTTCCATTATTTATCTCAAAATTTCCATAATTTTTATCAATACTCAATTTTTAAAATTATTATTTTCTTGAATTTTCAATTATTTCTCTCACATTTCAATTACTTTTTTACCGCAATTTTCCTAATTTACAATTATTAATCTCAAATTTAAATTAATTCATTTAATATAAATTACTTTCTTCATTGCTTAAATGTTTTTACCATTTTTCAATTATTTTCTTTATTTTTAATAACATTTTTTGATTTTGATTTCTCATATAGGAAGTACTATCAGTTATTTTTTTGAATTTCAATTATTTTCTTCAATTTTCAATTATTTACCTCAAATTTTAATTATTTTTTTTTTAATTTTAAATATTTTCACTATTTTGCAATTGCTTCCTGAAATTTAAAATTATATTTAATTTTTTTTTAATTTCCAAAATTTTGATTTATTTATCTAAAATTTTCATTAACTTCTGTCAATACTCAATTTTTAAAATTATTTTTCTATCATTTTCTTGAAGTTTCAATTATTTATCACAAATTTCAATTATATTTTTTTATTTTAAATTATTTTCATCAATTTGCAATTCTTTTTTCCGCTTTCTGAGAATTTTTCAAATTTTTTAGTCAATTACCTTAATTTGCAATTATTTATTTCATATTTCAATAATTTTTATTATTGTTTAATTTTTCATATTATTTTTTTATTATTTTCTTATATTTTAAATACATTTTGTAATTTTATAAATACATTTTTCTGAAATTTTAATTATTCCTTAGACTTTCAATTACTTTTACCATTTTAAAATTATTTTTTCCAATTTTTTAATATTTCAATTATTTTTTAACTAATTTACCAAACTTTTTTATTATTATTCAATAAATTTAAGAAATTTTCAATTTTTATTTTTACACATTTTAATAATTTTTTTCTATTTTTTACTATTATTATTATTCTACCTACTATTTTACCCCACTTTTAATTAATTCTTTAAATTGCAAATATTTTTTACCATTTTTAATTGCTTATATAATTTTTCAACTATTTTTCTTACAAATTCTATTATACTTTTTCAGTTTTTTATTAATTTCCTAAATTTTTAATTATTTCTCTCACATTTCAATTACTACCTTCAATTTTTCTTCAATTCTCAATTCTTTAACTCAGAATTTAATTATCTCCTTGAATTTTTAAATATTTTTATTATTTTGCAATTGTTTTCTCAAATTTTAAATTATTTTTTAGTTAATTTTCCAAATTCCAATTGTTTATTTCGAAATTTAATTAATTCTTTTAATAGCAATTACTTTCTTCAATGCTTAATTGTTTTTACCATTTTTTAATTATTTTCTGTAATTTTAATTACATTTTTTGATTTGGCTTCCTTATATAGAAAGTATTACCACTTATTTTTCTTAAATTTTAATTATTTACCTGAAATTTCAATTATTTTATTCAATTTTCAAATATCTTTATTATTTTGCAATTATTTTTTACATTTTTTTTCATTAATTTTCTAAATTTCCAATTGTTTATCACTTATTTTTAATTATTTCTTTAAATATCAATTACTTTCTTTATATTTTTCATTGTTTTTACCATTTTCTAAATAATATCGTTAATTTCGATTAAACTTTTTGATTTTTCTCTCTCATATGAGAAGTATTATCACTTTTTTTCAAAATTTTAATTATTTATCTTTAAGTTAATTTATAATTATTTGCATTATTTTACAATCATTTTCTCCAAATTTGAAAGATTTTTATTCTTTTGCAATTAATGTTTTAAATTTCCTAAATATTTATCTCAAATTTTAATTATTTACTTCAATTTTCTATTGCCTTCATCATTTTTCAATTATGTTTTTTAATTTTAAATATAATTTATACTTTCATCACTTATTTTTCTTAAATTGTAATTATTTTCTTTTTTTTTTCATTTTTATTATGATCTTTAATAATTTTCTCGAATTTCTATTTTCCAATTAGGTAATTTTATAGATTTTGCTTCCTCCTAGAGGAAGCTTTGTGATTGTTAAGATTTTCAATTTTCCAAAAATAGTCTAATTTGACTCATTTTCATCTGAAATGCAAAAATTTGACATTCTTAAGCCAATGTCCAGAAATGTGTGTGTATGGTGACGTTTTTTTTTTTTTTTGTCGCCAGGTTATTTCGAGAAAGCTTCAACGGATTTCAATAATAATAATAATTAATAAATATTAATTTATTTACCATTTTAAGATAAGAAATTAAGAATCCTTCATTATAGTTATAATTTCTCATAGCATAGAAAATTATTGTATTTTTAAAAAAAGTCCACGTGGACATTTAGAGGGGGCATAGGGGGGGAGGGGGGGATCAAAAAGTGATTAAAAATTATCCACGTGGTATATGAACGACCCCTTAAATAAGCAGAGACTTTACTCGATCATGTTTATTTTTATGGCACTAGTCTTTAGTGTTTAGTGCAGTGAAACGATGTGACAGATTAATTTTTAGCACGGACCATTGAACCTCTGTTTCTTATTCAAGAGCGCCAAATGGCGTTTTTCCAAACTCACTAATTTCAATGAATTTTAAGTAACAGTATAGATATCTATTATTATCACATTGTTTACGTGTCTTAAACAAGTACTTTTTAATATTCAAATAGATAAACTATAAAAATCCTCAAATTCCCATCTATGACTATAGGACACTGAAAAAACCTAAGAATACCTAAAAAAAAAACCTAAGTTCCTTAGAAGCAAAAAACCGATTTTTGGATTATGATTGATTTAACTTCATCAAAGGTTCCTTTTTCATTATCAAAAGTCAGAAAATGTTTTTATTGAATATTTTTCAAGTTATGACAATTCAAACATCAGCGATTTGTACAGACTATCATGCGCGCTCGACTTTTGTTTTGGCTCTCCTGAAAAATTCCCGTTTTGCTTCCTAGGCACCTTTCTTCGGAGCGCGTCACAATTATTCTCCTATTAATTTAGTTTAATAAAGAATTTCTTTCTTTTTTCCCGAAATTTCCAGCAGATTCCATTTTGCACATTATTATCATTTTCTTGTTATTAATCGAGAAAAACGCCCTTTAAAAAATACCCTTTTGTTGAAAACGTCACAATAATTTATAACTTCTGTAATTTTCATCAAATCACGAAATACAAAAGAATACGTACGTTTCAGTACAGATTAAACAAAAAAAAACTTATTCTAGGCAAATGTAATTTTTGAATGTAAATAGTGCCCCACATGTAAAAATGTGGAAACAAATGCTGCTCGTCTCGAGATCATGCCACTCTCGGATATACTGTCAGAGTAATTTCGGCAGATCTGTCTTTTGCTCTTTTGCTATTCTCACTTCCTTTTAGCTCTTCTCAACTCGGTAGCCAATTTTATTCACGACCTCATTTCCAAACGACAATTCACGATGTTTCTAAGTGCGACAGACACGGGAGACTTTAACGAACCGGCAAACCAATTAGATCTCTTGCATTCGTCGTTTCTCTCTTCCGGTCATCCCCTTTTGCCAACTGAAACCTTCATCACTCGACTCGCGGATCGAGTCAAGCTTTTGAACAATATGAGACGTTCCTCTGATCCCTGAAACTTGCACGTGTGCCGTGCCCAATCTTTTCCCAGAAATTCAAAATCAACTTCAGCCAAACATAATCCAAAATCTCGTCTTTCATTTCCTATTAACGCAAACGCCACTTTTAGCCATTAATCGTCTAAATTCAATTGAAAATTCACTGAAAAAATTAATATTTCGTAAACTCGAAATTTAGTTTTGATAAACTGACTGTCGAACTAGGAAAAAACTGGAACACTATTATTATTTCACCGTTTGATTATTAAAATGTATATTTTAACCTAAAATACAGATAAACCGACGTGACGCAAATATACAATTAATATCAACAGTAGATTATTTAGTTTTCTTTAATATGAATCCAATAATTTCTTTATATCACTTGTGAAATCAGTATTTTCGTATTAAACATTATTTTTAAGGTTAAACTCCGAGTTTAGTAGCCGCTTACTGAAGTTGGCTACAGAAGGTGTCACGTGACCACAGGGCGCCAACCTAATATGACGCGCGAAAATTCAATTATGTAATTTAGAACTTAAAGAATATATATTGTTTAATATTTAGAACTTATTGAGTTCTTTTAGATTTTAAGACCTTTTTATATGTAATGATACAATTGTTAAGAAATCCTGGGGGATTTTATTAGATTTTAAGACTTCTTTATATTTAATAATATAAATATTATTCTTACGAAATCCCGGGGAGTTCTTTCAGATATTATGGCGTCTTTATACATAATAATATAATACAATAATATTATTATAAAATAATATTAAAATATTATTAAAACAAAAAACAGTATTAATTTAAAAGTTTTAAATCTTTCCTTAGCTATCGAGCTGTGAAAGCGCCTTAATATGTGATTTTAAAATTGCAGAAAATGCGACTTCAGCGCCGCCAACTTCTATCATTTTGTAAAGTCGAGTATACCCCTCTATGTTAAATTTCTAACATTTTCAATGCTTGTTCTTAATTCGAGATATTTTCGATTATTTCGAGTTAATGGATTCCTTCAATTCGAGATTTAGTGCCATGTCTTTTTTATAATAGGATATAGGATTGTATTATATTATTATACATATTAAAAAGGAAAATAATAAGTTCTAATTTACATAATTGAATTTTCGCGCTTCATGTTAGGAGGGCGCCACGTGGTCACGTGACATCTTCTGCAGCCAACTTCAGTAAGCGGATACTAAACTCGAGTTTAACGGAAAATATGTAAAAAATGACGAATATAATTGTGAATTGAAACACACACACAAAATTTTCAAAATAATATTAAATATTATTAATCAGGTCAAATTTTCGAAGAAACAGAATTAATTTTCATGCAAGTATCATCTCTTTTAAAGCTTTTGAAGATGAAAGTAAGTTTTTACCTAAGGTTATGTTTTATTACACGTACGAGCAATGTTCGTTTGTGTGTGTGCAGATTTGATCGACTGACTACTAAATTCTAAACATTCGGCGAAGAAAATATCATTCTTACGAATATAGAAAATATTCTTCACAATCATTTTTTCTCTACCTAATTCTTTTATACAAAATGGACAATTTTTTCCTAAATTTACTAAATTTTGATAAAAAAGAGATTTCAGATAAAAGAGATTGTTAATATAAACTTATATTAAATGAAATATTTTGTCTAGTGAACATTTTTTCCCAACTTTGATAGCCAGTTTACTAAAATTAAATCGCGAGTTCACACTGAAAAAAAAACAATGGAATATTTGCTTGAGTTGTCAAGTAAAATTTACTTTATAACTCAAGCAGTGCAAAAAAAAAGTAAAACTTACTTTGTTTTTTAAGGAAAACAAAATGTCACTTTTAAAACAAATTTGACATATTGTACTTTAAAACAATGTTTGAGTTAATTAAAAGAAATAAACAATAAATTAATATGCAATTAACGTTTTTACTCACTTTTACTTATTCTTCCACTATTAAATCTTCTGGAATGTATTGAAAATTTAATTTTAACAGTTTGGCACATAAACGTCAAATTTTGCTTCAAAAGTGTCAATTGTTTTTTTTTCTTTATAAACAAAGTAAAATTTGCCTGGTTTCACAGCAATTTTTGATTTTTTTTCATTGCTTGAGTAAAAAAGTAAAAATTACATTTAACTCAAGTAAACCTTAAATAGTTTTTTTTTCAGTGCAGCAAATAATAATCTAGAAAATTTTTCAGTGTTGAAATTGCTTTCAATTTAGAGATTCAATTTTTCGGAATTTCTGGGTCTATATCATTTTTTACAAAAATTTGCAATAACCGAAATTTATTTTTTCGAATATGTGCGAAACTTCATTTGTCGGAATATATTAACCTTGTCGAGTATCAATTCAGAATTTTTATATAACCGAGAATATTTATTTTCCCGAATATGCTTTTGTTAGAAACTGTATTTATCAAAATTACCATTTGTCCGAACATTTAATTTCCCGAAATCTCCATTTGTCAGAGAAATTAATTTCCCAAATTTGCGCATGTCAGAAATTGTATTTATCAGATTTATAATTTGCCCGAATTATATTTACCCGTAACTCCAATCGTGGGGAAAATTAAGATCCCGAGTTTGCGTTCGTCAGAAATTGTATTTATAAAATATGATTAGAATTCTAATGTTTAAAAAATTAGATACGGTAAATATTAATCAACATTTCTTGTGTCGAATCGAATCTTAGTTTAATCTTCGGCAAATATAAATTCTAAAAGTTAAATATTCAGTTTCGGAATTTAACATATTCGGAAAAATAAATTTCGGTCTATTCCACATTTGTAAAATTAAGTTTTGGAGAAAATGGCAAATCCGAATTTTTATTTTCTATTCCCGAAGATATTTATCTCTTTAGTCTCCGAAGCTTCTTGTTATTTGCGATAATAATAAAAGACCGCTTTAAAAACAATTTTCCTCTAAATCGAGGACAATTGCTGTAATTTAATGAAATTATTGTTTAAAGGAAAATATCGGGTGAGGCGTAAATTCCCGTTACCGAGAACAATCTGGGACGGGGAGGAGACTTCGTACTGCTTCAAGGAGAAATCGAGAAGTATTTTAAGGGATTGGTATGCCGCAAATCCTTATCCTTCTCCGCGAGAAAAGCGGGAATTAGCAGAAAATACTGGACTTACGACAACTCAAGTTAGCAATTGGTTTAAGAATCGAAGGCAACGAGATCGAGCTGCTGAGCAAAGGTGAGTCTAACTTCATTATTATAGGTACCTTATAATATGCAGTTTATAAAATCATCCACCCATGGAATAGAGGAAGCAAGGATAGACCAAACGTTCCCTAATATCCGGTTCGAATTTACTCAAGGTCTCCATAAGTGCCTCTTGGTCTTTAATTTTGTTTTCAAATCATAAATGATCAAAAAAGAATAAGCGAAGAGATTGATTTTTAAAACAATGTTTGTTTTAAGATGAAAGAAAATTAATTTTAATAAACAAAAGTGATGATCATTTGGAATTAATAAAGGTTTCATTTAAAAAAATTACCATTTATACCCAACCCTGTTTTCGAATTTTATAACCTCTTTAAAATGTTTTTTAGTGGAAATTTTAACAACCGAATTATTACATTTTTATCGAAATATAAGATCCTGAAAACTGGAGATAACATAACCTCTAAGAAGCACTTTCTTCTTTGCTTATTATTATTTCTTTAATCTGAAGTATAATTTTTTTTCGATTTTCAATTGTACATTCAATCTTCGACAACATGCATTAAGTATTTTCGAAAATTGATCTTTTAAAAAAACCAAGAAATAATAATTAAAAATATTTACCTGCAATAGAAATTAGTCCATTTCTTATCTGCGACTTATTTTCGTTCGAGAAGATAATTTTATCGAAATTTAAAATTAATGAATGGAATTTTATATTAAATGGTAGTTCCTTTTACATGAAAAATAATTATTTTGTTAGAACAGTGTTCATTATTATTTAAGCAACATTTTTTTTCCAAAAATAGATTGTAAATATTATTTTGACAAGTTTTGCATGCAATTTATGATTACGAAAATTAGACTTAACTTTTCTAGAAAAGGAAGCTCAGTTTGAAAATGAGAAACTTACAGCCTCTTTAAGGTTCGTGTTGTTTCGAAGGTCGTTGCTCCAGATCTGATTTTAGATTCGACCTGACTTCTAGTTCAAAGCTTGTGACGACTCTCCCGCCAAGAAAAGCTCAATTTTTCAAAACGTCAAATAATCTGAAACACTCGTAATGACATAATGTGTAACATTTCCTGACAATGTCACTATATTATTTATCTATTTATCATTCATTTTTCGTTTTATTTTTTCTTTCTCCTTTATTATTCCTATTTTCACAACCCCTAAGTTAAATAATAATAGAATATAATTTTGAAAAAAAAAATTAATTTCTGCAAAACAAATATAAATAAGTTCTAAAATGGTGAAAAACACTCAGTAATATAACCTTTAATTTTTCAAATTGATGACAAGAATTAATGACCTTTTAAAAACAACCCTTAGGAAAAAAAACGAAAACAAATTTGAAAAAAATTATCAATTTCTAAAAAAAATTATACCCCCTAGTATACGCTAAAAAACAACCCTTAATTTCAAAATTTATATATAAGTTCAAAAATGGTTGAACATACTCAAGAATTTATCCCCTAATATACCCTAAAAATAACAGCCATTAACATAAAAATTTATATTCAAGTTACAAAATAGATACTCAAGAATATATCCCCTAATTACACCCCTCATATACCCTTAAAAACCCTTATAAACTTAATATTTAAGTTACAAAATAGATACTCAAGAATATACCCCCTAATTATATCTCTCATATACCCTTAAAAACCCTTATAAAATTTATATTTAAGTTCCAAATTAGACACTCAAGAATATAACCCCGAAGTATACCCCCTAATAACAACCATTAACTTCAAAATTTATATTCAAGTTAAAAAATGAATACTCAAGAAACCCCGTAATTTTACCCCTAAATAAACCCTAAAAAACCTCCTAATATTCAAAATTTATATTCAAGTTCCAAAATGGTTAAACATATGAAAGAATGTACCCCCTAATTAAACCCCCTAATACACCCTAAAAACACTTAATTTTAAAATTTATATTCAAGTTCAAAAATGAATACTTAAGAAACCCCGTCATTTTACCCCTGAATATAGCCTAAAAAACTCCCTAATATTCAAAATTTATATTCAAGTTCCAAAATGGTTAAACATAGTCAAGAATATACCCCCTAATTAAACCCCCTAATACACCCTAAAAACCCTTAATATTAAAATTTATATTCAAGCTCCAAAATAAATACTCCAGAATATACCCCCTAATTGTTTTTCCCTAATATACCCTAAAAAAATAACAACCATTAACTTCAAATTTATGTTCATGTTCGAAAATGAATACTCCAGAATATACCCGGTAATTTTACCCCCAAATATATCTTAAAAAGCTGCGAATTTTCAAAATTTTTATTCAAGTTAAAAAATGGTTCAACATACTCAAGAAAATCCCCCCTATTATACCCTAAAAGATTACAGCCTTTAATTTAAAAAGTTATATTTAAGTTCCAAAATGAATACTCGAGAATGTACCCCCTAATATACCTTTAAACATAACAACCCTTAATTTAAAAAGTTATATTGAAGTTACAAAATAGATACTCAAGAATATTCCCTCTAATTATACCCCTCCTATACCCTAAAAAAACCTTAATTTCAAAATTTATATTTAAGTTCCAAAATTTATACTCAAGATTATACCTCCTAAGTATACCCCCTAATGTACCCTAAAACCCTTAATGTCAAAATTTATTTAAGTTCCAAAATGGTTAAAGATACTCAAGAATATACCCCCTAATATACCTTCAAACATAACAACCCTTAATTTAAAAAGTTATATTCAAGTTAAAAAATAGATACTCAAGAATATACCCTCTAATTATACCCTTCATATACCCTAAAAACCCCTAATTTCAAAATTTATATTCAAGTTCTAAAATGGATACTCAATAATATAACCCCTAGGAAAACCCCATAATATACCCTAAAAGACCCTTAATTTTAAAATTTGTATTCAAGTTTTAAAACGGATAATTAAGAATACACCCCCTAATTTTCCCCCCTAATTCTGTGGCTGAAAGGCAGAATAACATAACTGCATTTTCATAGTTTTGAAAAAAACCTGTTTTTGTTTATTTTCTTGGTTTTGTAAAATTCGAAAAACCAACCAATATTTTTGGTATTTGGCATTGTATCCTATTTTCTAGTGTGGATTTTACATCTGTTTATCAATTTTAATAAAATATGAACGCTTCAAAGAAGAATATCAATTCTTTTTTTCGATTTGAATGCAGTTATGCTGTTGTGTTATTAATTATTTTCTGCGTAAATAAACATTTAAATCACTGTTCTGTTATGGAACTTTAAAAAACATTACTAAATAAACTCAAATTTGATGTTATCTCAAATTCGATAAAATGTTAGTTATGATGTTATGCCTTTCAGCCACAGAATTATACCCTTTATATACCCGAAAATCTTTTATTTCAAAATTTATATTCACGTTCCAAAATGGTTAAGCATACTCAATAATATACTCACTAATTAAACCCCTTTATATACCCTAAAACCCCTAATTTCAAAACGTATATTCAAGTTCTAAAATGGTTAAACATACTCAAGAATATACCCCGTTGTATACCCTAAAAACAACCCTTAATTCCAAAATTAAAATTCAATTTCCAAAATGAATACTCAATAATATACCTTCTAATTATACCCCTCATATACCCTAAAAAACCCTTAATTTCAAAATTTATATTCAAGTTCTAAAATGGATACTCAATAATATAACCCCTAGTAAAACCTCATAATATACCCTAAAAGACCCTTAATTTTAAAATTTGTATTCAAGTTTTAAAACGGATGATTAAGAATACACCCCCTAATTTCCCCCCCTAATTATACCCTTTATATACCCGAAAATCTGTTATTTCAAAATTTATATTCACGTTCCAAAATGGTTAAGCATACTCAATAACATACTCTCTAATTAAACCCCCTTATATACCCTAAAACCCCTAATTTCAGAACGTATATTCAAGTTCTAAAATGGTTAAACATACTCAAGAATATACCCCCTAGTATATCCTAAAAACAACCCTTAATTCCAAAATTAAAATTCAATTTCCAAAATGAATACTCAAGAATATGTACCCTCTAATTATACCCCATATATACCCTGTCAAAATTTTTTCATATTTTTTTTTACTTAGAAGGTTTTGTGTGTTGTTAATTTTTGTTAATTATTTGATAAATTAAGTGGTATATTCCTGAGTATGTTACAATATTATTTATCATGAATTGAATTTTTTGTAGGAATTGATAATTTGTTTTAAATGTTTTTTTGATTTTTTTATGTAGCAGGGGTTTTTTGGAGTTGGTAATTCTTGTTATTAATTTTAAAAATAATGTTGCGTATTCCCGAGTAGATTTCACCATTTTAGAACTTAAAGAGTATTTTTTTGTAAGAATTGATCATTTTTTCAATATTAGTTTCGATTATTTTTCTCAAGAGCTGTTTTGCGAAGTTGTTGATTCTTGTTATTAATTTGAAAAATATTGTTGCGTATTCCTGAGTAGGTTTCACCAATTTAGGAACTAAAAGATAATTTTTTGTAAGAATCGATAATTTTTTTCAAAATTATTTTTAAGTATTTTACGTGGGGGTGGATTTTATTGGTTGATAATGTTTGATATGAATTTGAAACACTAAAGGGCATATTCCTTGAGCACGTTGCACCTTTCTGGAACTTGATTAGTATTTTTTTGCCGAATTTAATAATTTTTTTTCAATTTTTTTCTCATTATTTTTCTTTAGGGTTGTTTTTAAGAGTTTTTAATTCTTGTTATTAATTTTAAAAATTGGAGGGCATATTAGGGGGTACAAATAGGGGTTTATTCTGGAGTATTTGTTTTGAAGCTTGAATATAAATTTTGAAATTAAGGGTTTCTAGGGGTACAATTAGGGAGTATATTCTTGAGTATGTATAACCATTTTGGAAGTTGAATATAAATTTGGAATATTAGGAGGTTTTTATGGTATATTTGGGGGTAAAATTAAGGAGTATATTCTTGAGTATTCATTTTCGAACTTGAATATAAATTTTGGAGTTAATGGTTGTTATTAGGGGGTATACTTCGGGGTTATATTTTTGAGTGTCCATTTTGGAACTTGAATAAAAATTTTATAAGGGTTTTTAAGGGTATATGAGGGATATAATTAGGGGGTATATTCTTGAGAATCTATTTTGTAACTTGAATATAAATTTTATGAGAGTTTTTAAGGGTATATGAGGGGTATAATTAGGGGGTATATTCTTGAGTATCTATTTTGTAACTTAAATATAAATTTTTAAGTTAAGGTCTGTTATTTTTAGGGTATATTAGGTGGTTTAATTAGGGGATAAAATCTTGAGTATGTTCAACCATTTTGGAACTTGAATATAAATTTTGAATATTAGGAGGTTTTTTAGGGTATACTCAGGGGGTATAATTAGGAGGTATATTTTTGAGTATAGTCAACCATTTTGGAACTTGAATATAAATTTTGAAATTAAGAATTGTTATTTTTGTGTAGAAGTTGATAATTTATATGAAGATTATGTTCGATTATTTTACTTGGGGGTGGATTTTAATGGTTGATAACGTTTGACATCAATCAAAAAAAGCAAAGTGCATATTTCTGAGCATGTTCCACCTTTCTGGAACTTCAGTATTTTTTGCCGAGATAATTTTTTTTCAATTTTTTTCTTCTTATTTTCTGAAGGGTTCTTTTTAAGGCCTTAATTTTTATTATTAATACAAATTAGGGGGTATATTCCTGAGTATGTTTCACTGTTTTAGAAGTTAATTAGAATTTTTTTATAGAATATGGAAAGTTTTAAAAAAAAATTTTCCATTATTTCCTTTACGGGTTCTTATGATCTTATGTTTTGTTACCTCTATTTTATTTTACAAATTTTAAGTATACAAAAACTACAAAATTCAAAAAATGTGTCTTTTCAAAATCCCAATATTCAATTTGACGCAAAATCCGTAAACTGATGTTTACGTAGATGATTCGCGTGTTGACCAGTGTGGAAAATATTCTTCTTTGGTGTCTTAAGTAAACGAATCCTCTCTCGTCTGCCTTGTTTACGTACGAGTTACGAGTATTATTCTTAGTTCCTTTGGGTATGTTGCCGGTTCGACTTTCCGAAAATCGAAAGCTAGCTTCTTTCAAGAGCAGAGCTTTAAAATGCATAGTGCAGTAAAACCGTGTCATAAATGAGCTTTCGTACAGGGAAACATTACGCAAAGCGTCAACCGACAAGTTCCGTTTCCATCTGGTGCAAATTGCATTTTTTTTTTACCCCATAAAAACACGTTCTCACTTTTTTACCGGAAAAATATATAGGTCTTTCAAAATTTGGCGAAATTAATTAATATTTTTATTCGGAATTGTCATTTTTTTAGTTTGAGATTATGTCAATCGAGATAAACTCTTTAAAAACAGCTGGAAACTTTTGAAGCGGAATATTTAGGACTCTATTTAATATTTTTTTTCCGTGTATGATGTATATGCGTATAAAATATAATTTAGAATTCATAATCTGAATCTAATCTTTTTTCCAGCTAATTTCGAAAATATGACTCGGCGACATGACACAGTTAATTTATAGTGAAGTGAATAAATACTAACGAATTCGATAAGGGATTATTAGTAATTTAATCTGGCGATTGTTGGCACTCTTTTGCAGCAATAAAGATAATGTAATGCCGGCAAAAGTTGCATCGACTGCAACTTTAAGGTCATTATGTTATGAAGAAGATTGAGCTGGATAAATAAAATATAAGCAAACCACACACATGACGAGATTATAAATTCTGGATTGCAGTCTTGTTTTCTTGCGTGTCTCCTATCAAACGTTAAGAGTACGCTGCTTTTCTTGGTACAGTATCCGGTAGCGAGAACGTGCCAGAGCCAACGAAACGCGCGGAAGAATATGGCAATCGTCGGCTCTTTATCAAAGATAAATAAAAAAGACGCTGAATGCGAATTGTCAAGTTATGACGGCGCCGTCTCTTTTTATTTTCGCCCCAAGTCACCTTTCTATTCATCTTTAGGCCACACTCGAAGATATACTTTTAGTCAAGTCAGATTAAGATTTACGCATCTATATTTATATAATAGACCTCCAGGCGTTCGGTTATGCAAATAAAATTATTTATTGGACGCTTTTATATATCTGGGAATATAAACATGATAATTGTCCTGTACACTTTTGTACAAATTTTCTTTCATTTTGTACAAAGGCGGCGACATTTTTTTCACGTGTCCCAAATAGTCCCCTCAAAACTTTGTGTTAAGGACGCTTATACCCTCAAGCGGTTCTCATTCTATCGGACCATGATACTCAATATTTTTTTAATTCCATTTAGTCTTATAATTTGGTTTCTCTATAGTATTTTGCAGTTAAAATCATTACACAAACAAATATTATTGAAAAAAATTTTTTTTTTTTGAAAATTACAACTTTTTAAAATTTTGTATTCCTGATTATTTCAAAAAAGTGAAGGATTTCTACCCTTAAATAACATTTTCTTAACAACGGAACGGTAAATTAATTAAATATTATTGTAAAAGCTGTATTCTATTACAGTTTAAAATATATTAGTTTTTTAAAAAAATGTGTAGAACTGTGTTTTTTAAATTAATCAAAATATAGTCATTTTGCGCGTTTTGTTACTTTTTCCATGTAAAAGTCCCAACTTTATAAATTTATATCTTAAAAACAGAACGGTAAAATTTAATAAAATTATAACAGTACATGTAAAGTAATGCATTTATTATGTCATTGAAATTTTATAAGAATCTGTAGAAATTGGTTTTTTGGATAAACCTCCTTAAACCGATTTTAATAAATCCAACACCAATTATCGGGTAACACTGTGTATTTTATGTTAATTGTAGACCGAAAATTAAATTCTACAATTTGGTCCAGAAAAAAGTGAAAATAAAAATTTATTTGCATTTTTGATCAAATCTGACCCTTTCTACTTTATTTATTAAAACACAATATTATTCCTTATTCTTTAATCTTTAGTTTAAAAAAAAAGAAAATCTTAGAGATTTGATTAGATCCTGAGATATCAGCATTTTTAGAAGATTTTATCTTAAATTTTTATAAATAAAGATTTTCTTTTTTTTTTAAACTAAAGATGAAAGAATAAGGAATAATATTGTGTTTTAATAAATAAAAGAACAAGGGTAAAAATTGATCAAAAATGCAAATAAATTTTTATTTTCACTTTTTTTTTGGTCCAAATGGTAAAATTTGTTTTTCGGCCTACAATTAACATAAAATACACAGTATTCCCTGATAATTGGCGTTGGATTTATTAAAATCGGTTTAATAATAATGAAGTTATAGATAGATGGAAAATAAATATTTGACATGTAAAGGCCCGATTATTTCAAAAAAGTAAAGAATTACTACCCTTAAATAACATTTTCTTAATAACGGTACGGTAAATTAATTAAATATTGTTGTAAAAATTGTATTATATTGCAGTTTAAAATATATTAGTTTTTTTAAAAAATTTGTAAAACTGCATTTTTTTGATTAGTTAAAATATAGACATTTTGCGCCTTTTATAACTGTTTCCATGTAAAAGTCCCAACTTTATAAATTTATATCTTTAAAACAGAACGGTAAAATTCAATAAAATTGTAACAGTACATGTAACGTAATGCATTTAATATGTCATTAAAATTTGATAAGAATATGTAGAAATTTGTTTTTTGGATAAACCTCCTTAATTCAACAAACGGCAAATATGTTAAATTTGTATATTATAAATTTTAACCTCTTATTTTACACATTATGGTGATTCTAACTAAATATAGTTAAAGTTCTTAGAGTTTAAAATAAATTTTCAATAAGAAACTTATGCTTTACAACAACAAAAAATAAACGGTAATTACAGAGTTATTACTAAAAAATTTGAGATTATGTTTAAGAATAAAATGACATTTGAAGAATGTGTAAAATAAACTCAGAAAAAATGTTTAATTTTAACATAAACAATTTAACAAGGACTGTTTTTACACAAAAGCAATTATAAATATTTTAAGTACAATACTTAAAGATAAATAAAACCAGATTTATTTCTGTAGGGCAAAATTGATAAAATTTTGAAAATAAAAAAAAAATTGGAATTTAAAAAAAATACTTAGAATTTTTAGAAATTGATTGGATGAAAATAAGAATAATTAAATATTAGTGAAATAATTAAAAAATGATACAAATAATAGAAAATTGAAGATGATTAGTGCAATTTTAGAAAAATAATTGAAAAAAATACAGAATAAATGTGTACCTAATTATAAAATGATTTCAAGAATTTTAAATTGAGGGAAATAATTAAAACATTATAAAAATAATTGAAAATTGAAGGAAGTAATGAAAATTTGAGATAAATAGTTTAAAATTTCGGAATTAATTTACAAAAAATCAAAATAATATCTAATTTGTAAAAATCAGTGCAATTTAAAAAAAAAAATTAAAAATTGGCGTAATTGAAATTTGAGAAACAAAATTGAAGAATGATTAAAACATTGAAAAGTGGATACAATGACTTAAATTTGAGATAATAAATTAATATTGAGGAAATTAATTAAAAAATAATTAATATATCTAATTAAAGGTGAAGAAAATAATTGCAAAAAGATCAGAGAAAATGAAAATTGAAAAAAAATAATTGAAAAATGAAGAAAATTATTAAAATTTGAGAAAAATATTTTAAAATCTAGGAAATTAATTGAAAAATAATGAAAATAATAAAAAATTCGAGAAAATATTTGCAGATTAATAAAAATAAATAAAAATTAAAGAAATTTTTCATTTATGGAAAATAATTGAAAAAATTATAACATATATTTATTATTAAAGAATATATGTGAAAGTAAATATCAATTCGTGCAATCACAAATTCGGACAAATAAAGATTTGATAAACTCGACATTCAGTCAATTGAAAATTTGAATTACTTAGAATTATGTCAAATGAGAATTCTGCTAAATTAAAACTCGGTTAATTCAAATTCGGTTGAAAAAAAATTCTGTAAAATGAGATTTCTGTTCAATAAGCACGAATTCAGTGACCTAAAAATTCTGATAATCACAAGTTTAATTAATTTGAAATTTTATTAATTGAAAATATAATTAATTCACGATTTGAGAATAGTAAATTTAAAATTATTAAAAAATTTCTTTAATTTTTATCAATTCTTTTCTACTAGGTTTTCAATTATTTGCTACAATTTTCAACTATTTTTATCATTTTTCAAAAATGTTCTTCAATTTCTAGTTATTTTAATTATTTTTCAATTTTCCTCCTAAATTTTAAATTCAATTTCCGCAAGTTTTAATTATTTTCTTTAATTTTTTCTGAGTTCAAATAAAACTTTGTCAGTTTTAATTATTTCCTTCAATATCAAATTAGTTTTATTATTTATTAATTAATTTTCAATTTCTTTTGTTATTTTTCAAATATTTTTAAAAAATAGGTTTTTTGTTCTTCAAATTGTAATTTATTTGTTTTCAAATTATATAATTAATTTCTTCAATATCGAATTATTAGTATCAATTTAAAATTTCAATTAAAAAATCGAAGGATGTAACACTTAAAATTTGTTAATTTAATTAAATCAGTTTCACTATTTTTATCGTTTTCCATAATCATTTTCCAAATATTTTTCAATATTAAAAAACATGTTTCTTGCTTCATCAATTTTTATTAAAAAAAAACTAAATTATTAAAATTTTATTTATTGTTTTTAAATTTTAGTTGAATTTTTCAAATATTTAAATGATGTTCTTCGATTATCAATCACTTTCTTTTATAGAAAATAAATTCTGTAATTTTCTCCATTTTTATAATTTTTTAAGTACTCTTCTTTATCTTAAATCTATTCTGTAATTTTTTCAATATTATTTTTTACAAATTTTCATTATTTTCTTTAATTTAATATTATTTCTATCATTTTTCAATTACTTTCTAATTAATTTTCTAATTTTTTTTATTATTTACCTCCATTTCCAGTTATTTTTTCAATTAACAATTATTTTTATCATACTGCAATTATTTTCTTTTATTATAAATATATGTTGCAATTTTTAAAATTATTTTTCACAAATTAAATTTCTTTTCTTCAATTTTTAATTATTTTTATTACTATGCAAACATTTTCTTGAATTTTTTATTATTTTCATTGTTCTTCAATTAACTTCCTAGATTTTAAAATATTTTTCTCAAATTTTAATAATTTTCTTGAATTTTCAATTATTCTTGTTTTCATTTTGCAATCAATTTCTTCAATTTTTAATTATTTTTACTATTTCTCAATTAAATTCCTAAATTTTCAATTATTTATTTCATTTTTCAATTACTTTTTTTATTTTCATTTATTTTTTAATTAACTTTACAATTTTTTTTAATTTTTTATCTAAAATTCTAGTTATTTTTTCAATTTACAATTATTTTTATCGTGCTGGAATTATTTCCTTTTATTACAAATATGTGTTGTAATTTTTTAAATTTCTTTTCACAAATTAAAATTATTTTTTTCAATGTTTAATTATTTTTGTTACTTTTGCAAATATTTTCTCGAATTTTTTATTATTTTCATTATTCTTTCATTAATTTTCTAGATTTTAAAATGTTTTTCTTAAATTTAAATAATTTTCTTCAATTTTCAATTATTATTGTTATCATTTTGCAATTAATTCATTCAATTTTTAATTATTTTTACTATTCCTCAATTAAATTTCTAAATTTTCAATTATTTATTTCATTTTTCAATTATTTTTTCAATTTTATTTTTCTTATGTCTTCTTGTAATTATTTTCTCTACCTTTTAATTAAATATAATCATAATTTTTCAATTAATTTCCTAAATTTCTATTTATTATCTTAAATCTAAGTCATTGTATCCACTTTTCAATGTTTTAATCATTCTTTAATTATTTTTTTCTCAAATTTCAATTACGTTCGTCAATTTTTAATTATTTGTTTTTAATTTGCAATATGATGTTCACATATTTTAAATTATCTTGATTATTTGCTGATTAATTACAAAAATGTGAATTATTCATCTGAAATTCCCATTATTTTCTTTAAATTTCAATTATCTCTATAATGTGTTAATTATTTTCCGTAATTGTAAAATTCTTGGAATAATTTTATAATTAGGTATCTACTTTTTTTTACTTTACATATATTCTGCATTTTTTCAAATATTTTTCTAAAACTGCAATAATTTTCTATTCTTTTTTTTTATTTTTTAATTATTTCACTCAATTTTACTTATTCTCATTTTAGTCGAATCAATTTCTAAAAATTTTAAGATTTTTGTCTCAAATTTGAATTATTTTTTTTTAATTTCGTTCAATTCCAAAATTTTGTAAATTTTATCTTTAAGGACGCTTATACCCTCAAGCGGTTCTCATTCTATCGGACCATGATACTCAATATTTTTTTAATTCCATTTAGTCTTATAATTTGGTTTCTCTATAGTATTTTGTAGTTAAAATCATTACACAAACAAATATTATTGAAAAAAATTTTTTTTTTTGAAAATTACAACTTTTTAAAATTTTGTATTCCTGATTATTTCAAAAAAGTGAAGGATTTCTACCCTTAAATAACATTTTCTTAACAACGGAACGGTAAATTAATTAAATATTATTGTAAAAGCTGTATTCTATTACAGTTTAAAATATATTAGTTTTTTAAAAAAATGTGTAGAACTGTGTTTTTTAAATTAATCAAAATATAGTCATTTTGCGCGTTTTGTTACTTTTTCCATGTAAAAGTCCCAACTTTATAAATTTATATCTTAAAAACAGAACGGTAAAATTTAATAAAATTATAACAGTACACGTAAAGTAATGCATTTATTATGTCATTGAAATTTTATAAGAATCTGTAGAAATTGGTTTTTTGGATAAACCTCCTTAAATACAAAAAAATCTTGCTTTATTTTATCTTTAAGTATTGTATTTTAAATATTTATAATTCTTGATAACACAAGCTGCAAAAACTAATCGCGCACCAGCGCGCGTTATATAATCTAGTTATAAATAGTTTATTTTAAATTTTGGGTGATTTATTTATATATGGACTCAAACATTTTAATTGTCCTGTACATTTTTTACATTTTTTATTCATTTTGTGTTAAACCCTTTTTCTTATTGATGTGCTTTGAAATGTATCTCTTTTACAAAAAACTAGTTAGTATCTAATTTTTCTTTTCATGATTCAGATTAGTATAACAATTATAGATTTTTTCTTATCAACATGTTAGAAATGGTAAAAGATAGATAAGGTAGGTTTTTACAAGGATCTTAGCTGTTGCATGTTGTCATTAAGTCTGTGAGCGTTAAATCGTTTGATAAACGCACCCCAGGGAGCCACGATAAAATAAAGTGTGCTTTTTCGTCAGGATAACGCCCACGAGACGCCTCCTATCCCCGGGGATTTTTCAACTTCACACAATTCACTTAAGTTCCGAAATATCTCTCATATCAAACAATTAATTTTTTTTTTTTTTAAATAGGACAAATTTAATTAAGCTTTATACAAATCTCAGTCTACTCTCTAAATCTGAATTAGTTAAAAATAACTAATTTCAAAGCAAAAACTCAGTCACTAATTCAAATCGTTATATTTCTTCTATGCACTTAGTAAAAAAATTTTCTAAAATTAAATCTCAGTTGTAACGAACTGATTTCTATATTACTAGAGAATCGATCACAACAAAGATTGAAAGCAGGTCGAAAATATCGATTTCTATTTTTTCGAGGAAGCTTTAATATGTTAATTATATTTGAAGTTGAATATTAATTTGATATGTATTTTGAGCCGGTTGGCGAATTGATTGAGCGGGTCGGCGCTTTGTGGGATTTCGTGTAATTAATACAGGCTGCGAATACAGTCATGTCCGGAGGATATCTAAACCTATTGGATACGCGTCTAGTGGACGATGATGATGATGCTCGTTCGAATATGGTCTGCTCTCTTCTATGGGAATACACAGAAGCCATAAGAAATTCGATACGTTGTTCCCTGTGGCGTGTGACGTAGTACACCCTGCTCATGATAGTGCTTCCCACTTCCTCCCTTACTTTTTAATACCATCCATACAATAAAAAAAACTGTCAGATTTCTCTAACAAGCGGTCCCGTTGCTCATAATGTCTTATTCTCTTTTTCTATTTAAAAATTTCATTGTTATTCGTATAAATGTTGACTCATATTATATGGGTATACAACACATCGAATGGTATAGCATTATTCTGAACATTCGTAACATGAGGAAAAATTTCCGAACTTTTAGATTGTAGAGGATTTTAACGACGGTTTTAATCCTGCTATATGTATATATAAAGATATAGTATATATATATATATATATATATATTTATTTATACGTACATCACTTTGCCAGAAAGAAAAGAGGGATGAGCCAGTAATGGCTTCCTTTGTGTAAATAAAACATGGCTAATGTGCCTACATTCCCACCCCTGCCTCATCATCAGTAGTTACACGTGCGAGCGTGGGTGTCTTCTTTATTAAACCGATATAATAGCTCGGATATTAAAAATAATATGAATTCACTTTTTTTACTTGCAAAGAATTCAGAAGTAATATTCCGGTTGGAAAATCGAATATCGGAAATGACATCAGAAATGACATCTGATTTTGAAACTATAGAAATAATGTCATTTCTGATATCATTTCTGATATTATTACCGATGTAATTTCTGACATAATTTCTAATGTCATTTCTGATATCATTTCTGATGTAAATTTTGATATTTTTTTTTTGATGTTAGAAATGTCATCATTTCCTCTATGTCAATTTCGATCAATTTATCTAAGAGAAAAAACTAAAACCTGTCAATTTCGTAAATGCAATTATTATTGTCAATAAATAAATAAAAGTGATATTAAAAATAATATCAGAAATGAAAATTGAGACATGCATTTGAAAATTTAGAATATTTATTCAGAAATAACAAAAATAATTAAAAATTTTGATAATAATTGCAAAATGAAAAGAATAACTGTAAATTAAAAAATTTAATTTAAATTTGTGATAAATAGTATAAAATTTAGCAATAAATAATGAAATTGTTTTATTGTCGAAGAGAAAAAATTAAAGATAATAGTTGAAATTTGCGGACGGTAGATTTAAGATTTATGGAAAAAAGTGAATGATAATGAAAATAATTAAAAATTGCAGAAAATAATTAAAAAATGATAAAAATAGTTGAAAATTGTAGTTTAAGTACACCCAGAGAAGTGATATATATGACTCAAAGATATGTTATTTGTGCCAAATAAAAATATATTTGTCTCACAGCCTAGTAACTTTTTTATTTGTTTCAAATAAAAAAATTTATTTGAATCAAATAAAAATTTATTTGAAACAAATAAAAAGTTACTTGGCTGTGAGACAAATATATTATTTCTCTGGGTGTATAATTGAAATCATAAGAGAAAATAATTGAGATTTTTTAGATTTTTCTTTTGGATAAATTGATCGGAAATGATACAGAAAAGATGAATGTAATTTCTGACATTATTTTTTATATCATTTCTTTTAGCATTTCCTATATAATTTTTGATGTAATTTCTAATATCATTTCTGATATTATTTCTGATGTCAATTCTGATATTATTACTGATGTCAATTTCGATCAATTTATCTAAAATAAGAAATTAAAGTATGTCAATTTCGTAAATGCAATAATTATTGTCAATAAATAAATAAATAAAAGTGATATTAAAAATAATATCAGAAATGACATCGGAAATAATATTTCTGATATTATTTTTAATATCACTTTTATTTATCATTTCAGAAATGATATCAGAAATGACATTTAATTTTGAGACTTGAAATATTATTTCCGATGTAATTTCACTGAAAAAAAATGTTTAGCCATATTAACAAAAATTTGGTAAAGACAACCAAATTTTTGTTACTATGACTAAAAATTTGCTTGAGCCAACACAATTTTTGTTGATATGACTAAATATTTTTTTCAGTGTTCTTATATGTATTATTTTTAATATCACTTTTATTTATTTATTTATTTACAATAATTATTGCATTTATGAAATTGACATGTTTTAATTTCTTATTTTAGATAAATTGATCGAAATTGACATCAGAAATAATATCAGAAATGATATCAGAATTGACATCAGAAATAATATCAGAAATGATATTAGAAATTACATCGAAAATTATATAGGAAATGCTAAAAGAAATGATATAAAAAATAATGTCAGAAATAATGTCAGAAATTACATTCTTTTCTATATCATTTCCGATCAATTTATCCAAAAGAAGAATCTAAAAAATCTCAATTATTTTCTCTTATGATTTCAATTGTATACTTAAACTACAATTTTCAACTATTTTTATCATTTTTTAATTATTTTCTGCAATTTTTAATTACCTATTTTCATTATTATTCACTTTTTTCCCTAAATCTTAAATCTACCTTCCGCAAATGTCAAATATTGTTTTTAATTTTTTCAATCAATTTTTCAATTTTAATTATTTTCTCTTCGACAATAAAACAATTTCATTATTTATTGCTAAATTTTATATTATTTATCACAAATTTAAATTACATTTTTTAATTTACAATTATTATTTTCATTTTGCAAGTATTATCAAAATTATTAATTATTTTTGTTATTTCTGCATTAATATTCTAAATTTTCAAATTTATTTCTCAATTTTTAAATATCTTTTTCAATATTTATTTTTTTGATCATTTTGCAATTATCTTCTCTTTATTTTAATGGTTTTAATTATTTGTAAATTATTTTCCTAAATAATAAAAAAAATAAAATCTTATAATAAATCCTTTTTTTCTACTACTCTCTAAATTTGAATTAGTTAAAAATAACTAATAATTAGTAAAATCGTGCCTGAGTTTTTATTTCAGCAATTAGTTAAAAATAACTAATAATTAGTTAAAAATAACTAATAATTAGTTAAAAATAACTAATAATTAGTTTAAAAATTACTAAAAAATAGTTAAAATTTGACTAATTAAATTAGTAAACAGAATTTTACTAAAATATTAGTTATTTTGACATAACCTAAAAATGAATTTGACTAATAATTAGTTATTTTTTACTAATTGATTAGTAGAAAAATAACTATTAGAATTAGTGACTGAGTTTTTGCTTTCAAATTAGTTATTTTTAACTAATTCAGATTTAGAGGGTATTTTCTCCAATTTCTGATTATTTTCATTCTTTTGGCATAATTTTCAAAATTTTCAATTATTTTTTCTTTTATTAAAAAAAAAAATCTTCAATTTTTTCAATTATTTGTTCCAAATTTCATTATTTTTTTTCAACTTACCATTCTTTTTATCATATTCCATTATTTTCTTCAAGATTCAAATTTTATAATCACTTTTCAATTTTTTTCTCTAATTTTTAATTATTCTCATTTTTTAAAATCATTTTAAAATATTTTTCTTCAATTTTTAATTTTTTCAATTTCTTTTTTATAATTTCCAAAATTTAAACTATTTATCTGTATTTTAATTATTTAATTTTAATTATTTTCTTCAAGTTTCAAATTTTATAATCACTTTTCAATTTTTTTCTCTAATTTTTATTTATTCTCATTTTTTAAAATCATTTTAAAATATTTTTCTTCAATTTTTAATTATTTTCTTTTTTTTTTATAATTTTCAATTTTATATTATTCATATATTTTATATTGTTTTTTTTTTCATTTATTTTCTCTAATTTTTAATTATTTTCTTGTTTTTTGCAATGAAATTCTAAAAATTCCAAGTATTTTTCTGAAATTTTTTTGAATTTTTCTTTATTTAAAATATATTATGTAATTTTTAAAATTTTTTTCTCCAATTTTCCATTATTCTAATTTTTTTCAACTTATTTCTAAGATTTTCAGGTATTTTTCAGAAATTTAAATTATTTGCTTTATTTTTAAAACATTTTTATCATTTTTCAATCTTTTTTCAATCATAATTTTCAAAAATTTCAATTATTTTTTCTTTTATTAAAAAAAAATTCTGCTATTTTTTCAGTTATTTATTTCAAATTTCATTAATTTTTTCCAACTTACTATTGCTCTTATCATATTTCAATTTTTAAATTTTATAATCATTTTTCAATTACTTTCCCCAATTTTTAATTATTCACATTTTTTAAAATCATTTTCTAAGATTGTAAAATATTTTTCTATAATTTCTAATTATTTTCAATTTTTTTTATAATTTCCAAAATTTAAATTATTTATCTGATATTTAAATTATTTTCTGCAAGTTTCAAATTTTTAAAATCATTTTTAAATTATTTTCCCCATTTTCTAATTATTCTTATTTTTTAAAATTATTTTCTAAGATTTTTAAATATTTTTCTCAAATTTCCCATTAGTTTCTTCAATTTTTTATTATTTTCAATTATTTTCATAATTTACAAAATTTAAAGCTATATATCGGATATTTTAATTATTTAATTCGATTTTAAATTATTTATATTATTTTTTTTATCTTCTTCAATTTTTAATTACCTACGTTCTTTTTTCTAATTTCCAAAAAGGTTTTCATTATTTATCTTCAATTTTTATTATTTTATTCAATTTTCAATTACATCTATGATTTTCTTGTATTTTATGCATATTATTTATTTTTTGCAATTATTTCTCTTAAATTAAACATTTCTCTTCAATCTTAAATTATGTTTATCTTTTTTATTTATTTTCTCTAATTTTAAATTATTTTCTTTTCTTTTCACAATGAAATACTAAAAGTTTCAAGTATTTTGCTGAAATTTTCTTCAACTTTCCTATATTTAACTGTTTAACATATATTATCTACTTTTATCAATTATTTCCTCCAATTTTTTATTATTCTAATTTTTTTCAATTTCCAAGATTTTCAAGTATTTTTCTCATATTTAAATTATTTGCTTTATTTTTAAAAAATCTCCCATTATTTTTGCAATTTTTTTCAATTCTAAAATCTTACAAATGTTGTCATATTTAAATAAAACTTGTTTTATTTATTTTTAATATTAATTTTAAAATATTTAAAATTGATGATAACATAGAATGTAAAAACTAAACGTGTGCCAGCGCGCGTCGTTTAATCAATTTTTATTTATAAAAATTTGTACAATAATACAAAAATACAAAAAAACAATTAATTATAATTTCCGAAATTATGTATACTTCTTTTATTTATATTTTTGGGTTTATTCACGTCGTCTTTTAGAATTAGTACATTGCAAAGCATTGAGAAAAGTAGTAAAATTCGTCTGACAATACACTGAAAAAAATGTTCAGTCATATCAACAAAAATTTGGTTGAGCCAACAAAATTTTTGTTGCTACGACTAAAAATTTGGTTGAGCCAACAAAATTTTTGTTGATATGACTAAACATTTTTTTCAGTGTATCTCAAAAACAATACGGTAAAATTAGCTCAGTTTCATCAATAATGTGCATTAATATATGTTATTCAATTTTGTTAAAAATTTCAAACGCTTATCGATTATTATCGATTTTGAGCTCACCACTTTAAAAAAAATATTGTTAAAAAAGCACTTTAAAGAACATTTCAATAAATTCTCTCATCGTCTTTCGCTGGAGCTGATTTGGAATTTTGCTTATCACTTTTTAGGTTGACAGAAAGGTGACAAGAAACAGCAAGCATGCTCTCTTTTTGTTATTATTACGAATAAGAGATTATGAGTCAGACGCAACATTTGAGGTCGTTTTCTCCACGGGCGAGAGACTTTTGTTTATTAAAGTTTAGAACCTTATCGGTCAGGAAACGACGTGTGCGATTCGATTGATGTATTCTTCGAACAGATCTCGCAAGTGGCTATAATATAAACCTTCTTATTAAAAGACCTTTGTTACATTCCGCATACTGAGAGATTTATTATTGTAAACTCTATAGATTATATACAAAACATTATTGACCGATTTTAATTTTTTGTGTGTTTTGTTTTTTTTAGCAATAAACATATAAAATAATGATCAAAGATGGTTTGACGTCATAATTCTGGGAAAATTTGAAACATAATTATCAAAGATTGTTTAATGTTAGAAGATTTATTATTCAGTTGAAAAAGGAATTTTTATGGAAACTTTCCAGTGTGAAACAGAAAATAGGGTTTTTTTTTTTTAAATAAAAAAGATTTTTTCCTTTTATGGGTAACTGCAGTCACACGCGGATCATTTATTAGGTCGCATACCTGGTCTATGACTAGTCTAACCACAGATCGCTGGTTTCTGAACGTAGGTGACACTTACACATAATGGACATGCGTTCAATTCGCAGTTGACAATTAAAAATCCGCCTACAAAGTAGACATGTCACTTGTCTTGATTCTGACATGACGATTCTTATTTCAGTGATTTTAGTGACACGAATAACAATAAAGTGAAATAAAACAACCTTTAGGAATATAATAAGGTATAGTTATTTTACACGGAAAAAAATTAATATCCAAATTTGATATTTAATATGAGATTCAAGCATAAATTAGCTCTAAAAACAAAAGTAAGATGTAATAAAATCTTTAAAATTAGAATATGGATTTATATCAGATTAAAATATTAGTATTGTAAAGAATACATATTCTTATGCCTAAAAACAATATTAGAAATCTCTAATTCTGTGAAATATGGAAAATACACAATAAAAAAAGCAAATGACTGATCCAGCCAATGCATCGCAGCAACATGCACAATTATTATGCTTTTTATCTATTTTTTCAATTCTTTGGTAAAAAATTTTAATTTTATTATTAGAATAAGAAATAAAGTAATTTAATGTTACACATTGTATAATTCCTCATTTTATGCATAGCCCATTACGAATAGAATTTAAGTTATTATTGAAATTTAGAGCAAACGGATTACTTAGAATGTATGTGTTTAAAAATTAAAAAAAAAATAGTAAAACGTTTTGTTTAAAAGCATTCGCCAAAAATAATTATTTTTTAGAGTAAATTTATTAATAAAAATGTCGATCTAAATTCAGTCAAATCTTTATTATATCCCAAAAACTGAACATTTTTAAAATTTTTCGAATAATAAAATATGTTTTAGCATAAACTTTTTTATATATTTCTAGGTTGATAAATGAGCATATCTCTAAATTAGAGATTTCATAAAATGTCATTTTCTGATATAAAGTTTTGCAAAATAAAGCATATTTTATTTTAAAAAGATTGATTATAATGCTTAATTTAGATACATTTTTAATTCTCTGCAATTAAGAATTCAACTCATTTCAAATTTTGTGATTAATTTGTTTCCGTGTAAGTACTTATTTCAGAAAAAATAGGAAAAATAATTATTTGAATATTGATGTCAAAATTCGCTATTTTGAATCAAGACAGGGTAAATTGCCTGTGCACAAAAATGTGGAAAAAATTAGAATAAAAATAAAAAATAAATTTTATGTTTTTTATAATTAGTTATCTTGTTAATATTAAAAAAAGAAATATCTTTAAATAGAAAAATATAATCTTTTTATCATAAAAGTAAAGTTGCAATCCAAATTCTTGAAATTTTCAATTATTTCTCTCATATTAAACGTATTTTATTCAATTTCCGATTCCTTTTGTATTTAATCACTTTTTTATTAAAAATTTCAATTGTTTTCTTCAATTTTCAATTATTTACCTCAATTTTTAATTATTTTTGTCAATTTTTAAATATTTTCACTATTTTGCAATTGTTTTCTCAAATTTTAAATTATATTCAATATTTCTGTTTTAATTTCCTAAATTTTTCAATTATTTATCTCAAGTTTCAATAATTTTTATCAATGTTCAATTTTTTAAATTATTTTTCTATCATTTTCTTAAAAGTTTTAATTATTTATCACAAATTTCAATTATATTTTTTTAGTTTAAATTATTTTCATCAATTTCATCAATTCATCAAGTCTTTTCTCCGATTTGTGAGAATTTTCAATATTTTTTAGTCAATTACCTCAATTAACAATTATTTATTTCATATATTAATAATTTTTATTAATGTTTAATTTTTCATATTGTTTTACTTATTTTCATATACTTTAATTATAAATATTTTGTAATTTTATAAATACTCTTTTCTGAAATTTTAATTAATTCTTAGACTTTCAATTACTTTAACCATTTTAAAATTATTTTCTCCAATTTTGTAATACTTTAATTATCTTTTTACGAATTTACCAAACTTTTCTATTATTTTTCAATTAATTTAACAAGTTTTCAATTATTTCAATTAATAAATTATTTTTACAAATTTTAATTATTTTCTTCTTTTTTCAACTAGTATTATTATTCTACCTACTATTTTACCACACTTTTAATTAATTCTTTAAATTGCAAATATTTCCTACAATTTTTAATTGCTTTTATAATTTTTCAACTACCTATTTTTCTTACAATTTCTATTATACTTTTTCAATCTTTTATTAATTTCTAAATTTTTCAATTATTTCTCTCACATTTCAATTACTTTCTTCAATTTCAAATTCATTTTGCATTTTTAACACTTCTTTTCACAATTGTAATTATTTATTTTTATTTTTAATTCTTTACCACAGGTGTTAAATCTATCTTTTAATTTTTTAATTATTTTCATTTATTTTCAATTGTTTCTCAATTTTTTAATTATTTTTTAGTGGATTTTTCAAATTTCCAATTATTTATCTCAAATTTCAATGAATACTTTAAATATCAATTACTTTCTTCAATGCTTAATTGTCTTTATCATTTTTCAATTAGTTTCTTTATTTTTAATTAAGGTATTAGTCGCGTAAATGCTCCCGCAAAACTCCCGCAAAATAAAAAGAACAAAAAATTAACTTTTATATCAACTCATTTGCTTCCTTGTGACCTCTTCTAATGTAATATATGTAATTTTAACGATTTTGAGTCAGGTACTATAAGTTATCGTGATGTATTGCTCACACGTTTTCGACATTTTTCAATGAAACCATGTGAAAATGAAAAATTATGAATTTTTAAATTATTGTATTTTTTATACGGCGTGGTCAATAAAATTAATTTTTTTTAAAGGATTTATTTTATCTCAATGTGTAACTTAGTAGTTTTATTTGAAAAACTGACGACTTGTTTTTTTATAATTGAATATAAGAGACATTTTTTACATGCATTTTGTGCTATTGCATGTAAAAGGTATAAACTTTGAATTAATATTTTGAAGCTCAGAAGTGGTCAAAATTAATAGGATAGATCTCATTTCATAGATAAATACGTCATGAATACAGATACAAAGTTTTAAAAAAATCTGACGAAAATCATTTTACGCGACTAATACCTTAAATTTTTTGATTTTGCTTTCTCATGTAGGAAGTATTATCACTTATTTTTCAAAAATTTCAATTATTTACCGGAAATCTCAATTATTTTCTTCCATTTTCAATTCTTCACCTCGGATTGTAATTATTTTTTTCAATTTTTAAATATTTTTACTATTTTTCAATTGTTTTCTCAACTTTTAAATTAATTGAATATTTTTGTTTTAATTTCCTAAATTTTTTAATTATTTATCTCAAGTTTCAATAATTTTTATCAATGCTCAATTTTTAAAATTATTTTTCTATTATTTTCTTAATGATTCAATTTTTTATCACAAATTTCAATTATAGTTTTTTATTTTAAATTATTTTCATCAATTTGCAATTCTTCTCTCCGATTTATGAGAATATTCAATATTTTTCAGTCAATTACCTTAATTTACAGTTATTTATTTCAAATTTCAATAATTTTTATTAATGCTTAATTTTTCATACTATTTTTTCTAATTATTTTCTTATATTTTAAATATATTTTGTAATTTTATAAATACATTTTTCTGAAATTTTAAATATTTCTTAGACTTTCAATTAGGTACTTTTACCATTCTAAAATTCTTTTCACCAATTTTTAAATATTTTAATTATTTTTCAACTAAATTACCAAACTTTTCTATTATTTTTCAAATAATTTAAGAAATTTTTCAATTATTATTTTTACAAACTTTAATTATTTTCTTTTATTTTCTTTAACATTTATTATTATTCCACCTACAATTTTACCCCACTTTTAATTAATTCTTTAAATTGCAAATATTTTCTACGATTTTTAATTGCTTTTGTAATTTTTCATCTATTTTTCTTACAATTTCTATTATACTTTTTCAATATTTTATTATTTTTCCAAATTTTCAATTTAATTCAATTTTTCTTCAATTTCAAATTCATTTTTTATTTTTTTCACTTTTTTTCAAAATTTTAATTATTTTCTTCAATTTTTAATTCTTTACCTCAGATTTTAATTATTTTTCTTTCAATTTTTAAATATTTTAATTATTTTGCAATTGTTTTCTCAAATTTAACATTATTTTTTAGTTAATTTTCCAAATTTCCAATTATTTATCTTAAATTTCAATTAATTTTTTAAATATCTATTAATTTCTTAAATGCTTAATACTTTTTAGTACCATTTTTTAATTATTTCTTTTAATTTTAATTACATTTTTTTAATTTTGCTTCTTCTGAAGAAGGTATTATCACTTATTTTCCTAAAGTTCAATTATTTTCTTCAAATTTCAATTATTTACCTGAAATCTCAATTATTTTATTCAATTTTGAAATATTTTTATTATTTTCAATTATTTTTTCCAATTTTTAATAATTTTTTTATTAATTTTCTTAATTTCCAATTGTTTATCACTAATTTCAATTAATTCTTTAAATATCAATTACTTTCTTTATATTTTTCATTGTTTTTACCATTTTCCAATTATTTTTTTAATTTCGATTAAAGTTTTTGATATATTGCTTTTTCATACAGGATGTATAATCACTTATTTTTCATAAATTTCAAGTATTTTCTTCAAATTTTAATTATTTACCTTAAATCTCAATTATTTTCTTTAATTTTCAGTTATTTTCCTCAAATTTTAATTATTTTTTATAATTTTTAAATATTTTTACTATTTTGCAATTGTTTTCTCAAATTGTAAATTATATTCAATATCCTTTTCAATTTCCTAAATTTTTGAATTATTTATTTCATATTTAAATAATTTTTATCAATGCTCAATTTTTAAAAATATTTTTCTATTATTTCTTGAATTTTCAATTATTTATCACAAATTTCAATTATATTTTTTTATTTTAAACTATTTTCATTAATTTGCAATTCTTTTCTCCGATTTGTGAGAATTTTCAATATTTTTTAGTCAATTACTTTAATTTACAAATATTTATTTCATATTTCAATAATTTTTATTAATATTGATAATTTGAATTTATCACTTGATGATAATGTTTAATTTTTCATATTATTTTTTAATTATTTTCTTATATTTTAAATATATTTCTTAATTTTATAAATACGTTTTTCTAAAATTTTAATTATTTCTTAGACTTTCAATTACTTTTACCATTTTAAAATTATTTTCGTCATTTTTAAAATATTTTAATTTTTTTTTAACTAATGTACCAAACTTTTCTATTATTTGTTAACTAATTTAAGAAATCTTCAATTATTATTTTTACAAATTTTAATTATTTTCTTCTATTTTTTTAAACTATTATTATAATTTTACCAACTATTCTACCCCAGTTTTAATTAATTCTTTAAATTTCAAATATTTTCTACAATTTTTAATTGCTTTTATAATTCTTCAACTCTTTTTTTTACTATTTCTAATATACTTTTTCAATATTTTATTATTTTCCAAATTTTCAGTTCAATTCAAATTTTCTTCAATTTTAAATTCATTTTGTTTTTTGTTCACTTTTTTCCAAAATTTAAATTATTTTCTTCTAATTTTAATTCTTTACCTCAGATTTTAATTATTTCTTTCACTTTTTAAATATTTTCATTATTTTGCAATTGTTTTCTCAAATTTAAAATTATTATTTAGTAAATTTTACAAATTTCCAATTTTTTATCTCAAATTTCAATTAATTCTTTAAATGTCAATTACTTTCTTTATATTTACCATTGTTTTTACCATTTACCAATTATTTTCTTTAATTTTCATTAAACTTTTTGATTTTTCTTTCTCATATGGAAAGTATACTCATTTTTTTCAAAATATTTATTTTCTTCAATTTTAAATTATTTATCTTAAATTTCATTTATAATTATTTTCATTGTTTTACTATCTTTTTCACCAAATTTTAATGATTTCAGTGGTTTTTTAATTGATTTTCTAAATTTTCTAAATATTTATCTCAAATTTTACTTACATTTACTTCAATTTTCTATTGCCTTCATAATTTTTTTATTATGTTTTTCAAATTTAAAAGTATTTTTTACTTTCATCACTTATTTTTATCAAAGTGTATTTATTTTTTTTTTAGTTTTTCATTATTATTCTCATTTTTAATCATTTTCTCGAATTTTTATTTTCTAATTAATTTTATAGATTTTGCTTCCTCCTAGAGGAGGAATTATAATTTCTCATAACAAATAGAAAATCATATTGTTTTTTAAAAAAAAGTTCACGTGGCAATTTAGAAGGGGGCAGGAGTATCAAAGATTGATTAAAAAATTTTCCATGTGGTACATGAACCACCCCTAATAAATATTTCTATTTTTGAGAAAAATGCAAATTTTAAATATCACTCTGTTGAAAAATTTGTGTAAATCTAACACTAATTTGAATTAGTGACCGATTTTTCACTAATTTTAAGAGAGTAGCTAAAAATTATGTTTACTTTCTATTTCAATCATTAAAAATTGGACCAATATACATAATCTATGCTCCATCTTAAAAATCTTTGTCTTTTCAAAAGCCATGAACATTATGTAATATTGAATAAATCAATTAAAATAAAACTGCAATAATTTACATTTTTATGGTATAATCCAATTATTTATTAATTTAAGAAATAAATAATTCACGATAAGCGATATTCTTGATTGATGATGTTCTACATGATGCAGGTGTTGTGATTTCGGAAATTTGGATCAAGTTGGAATTTGTACAGACGTGTGTTGGTGATTTTGCCAAATTATGCGGTAGATTAATTGGGTTTTAGTCTTCTTAATTCAGAGGCATAAAACATTTCAGTTCCAGAGACTGAAATATTACTAAGGACACTCGACAGGTTCCTTTGTTTTCATTAATGCCTCCATAAAATGCACGCGATAAATTTGGCGCGTAATATCAACGCTGAATTGGCAATAAAACGTGTTTGGATTTGTGCCAAATATCGAAACTGACCACAATGTCGACCACGCGTTGCAAAGTCTCGTTAGCATCCGAGGTTGATCGCGTCACTGCTATAATTGCAACAATACTTAAATTCAAACATTTTAATAACACTGAATATCCTCGCGATAGGGCAATTTTTTCGATTTCTTATGGTCACAAATTTTTGAACAATTAAAGCAGTATTTTTAATTTTGCGAAATAATAATAAATCTAAAAAGAGAAGACGAACTTTACAACTAATCGGAAAAAAATATAATAAAATATATTTTGTACAGTAAATCCAATTTAAAAATGCGGACAAAACGAATCTTGCACGGAAAATAGAAAACACCTTTTTTCTCCGTGTGAAATTGTATAATGATTATTATTTTTGTCAATTTTGGGTTATTAATTAATATACTAGCAAAATAAAACGCGCGCTAGAGCGCGATTAGTTTTTCGTACATTTTAGAAATTATAAAATACAATAATAAATATCACAAATCGGTAAATAATATTTATCTAATAAGAAAAAATAAATATTTTAAATATAATATTTAAAAATCAATTAATATAAATAAAATAAATATTTATTTAGGACAAAATTTATAATATTTCAGAATTAAAAAGAAATGCAAAAAATAATTGAAATTAAACAAAATAATTGAAAATTTTGCAAATTAATTGAAAAAAAAACATGAAATCAATTAAAAATTGGGGAAAGTAATTTAAACAATCATAAACATGTTTTAAACATAAAGAAAATAATTTAAATTTAAGAAAAATACTTGAGAATCTTAAAACTAAATTAAAACAAAGTTAAATAATGAAAAATTAGAGAAAAAAATTGAAATTTAAGAAAAACATGATTAAAAATTGAGATCAATAAATTAAAATTAAAAAAAAAAAATAATTAAAATTTGAGAAAATAATTAAACAAATTACATAAAATATTTTAAATAAAGAAAAGTTAAACAAAATTTTAGAAAAATGCTTAAAACTTTCAGAAGTTTATTGAAATAAAAGAAAATAATTAAAAAGTAGAGAAAATAAATGAAAAAAGAAAAAAAAATTTTAAATTAAATAGAACAAGTTTTAATTAAAGAGAAATAAGTTAAAACTTTTTGGCAATTATAAAATGAAACAAGAAAAAGAACGAAAGTAATTGAAAATTGATGAAAATTATAAAAAAAATATTATAAATAATAAAATAATTGAAAAGTCAGATAAATAGTTAAAAATTTTTAAAATTATTAAACAAATGTAAAAAATTGAAAACTGAAGGAAATTTTTGGAAAATAATTGAAAAATGTTTTTAAATTTTATAACTTGCCGAAAATAATTAAAATATGATACAAACAATGATAAGTTGTAAAAAAATAAATGATATTTAAGTAAGATAATTGAAAAAACTACAGAATTTTTTTTAAATAAAGAAAAAATAATTGAAATTTGAAAAAAATAAATAAAGATCTTAGAAATCAATTAAAAACAAAGAAAACAAATGAAAATAATTAAAAATTGAAGAAAATAATTGAAATTTTAGAAAAATTCTTAAAAATCTTAGAAAATAATTTCAGAAAATGAGAATAACTAAAAATTGGAGAAAAAACTGGCAGAATGCTAAAAATAATTGAAATTTACGATAATTAATAAAATCTTTTGGAAATTATGAAAACAAAGAAAAATAATTAGAAATTGAAGAAAATAATAAAAAATTGAGGAAAATACTTAAAAAATTTTAGAAATTAATTTTATAAAATGAGAAAAACTAAAAATTGGAGAAAATTCTGGAAGAAAGATAAAATTCTAAAAATAATTGAAATTTGCGATAATCAGGGTGTCTATTAACCGGAAAAATTATTTTCTTTAATTTCTAATTATTTTCTACAATTCTCAATTATTTTCTTACATTTGGAATTATTTTCATTAATTTAAAATTATTTCTTCATTTCTCAATTATTTTCTTCGATTTTCTACTATTTTCTACAATTGACAATTATTTTCTTCAATTTTCAATTATTTTCATCAATTTCTAATTAATTTATTTAATTCTGAAATATTTTCTACGATTTTCAATTATTTTAATCAATTTTTAATTATTTTCTTTAACTTTAAATTATTTTTTTTGAATTGCCAATTATTTGATTCAATTTCCAATTATTTTCTTCAATTTTTAATTATTTTCATCAATTTTAAATTATTTTCTTCAGATCTCAACTATTTCCTTCAATTTTTAATTATTTAATTTAATATTCAATAATTCTCGACTTTTTTCAACTATTTTTTTCAATTATCATTTATTTATTTCACATCTCAATAACTCCTCCATTTTTCAATTATTTTCTTCTATAAACAATAATTCTCGGCTTTTTTCAATATTTTTTACAATTATTATCAATTATGTTTTTGAAACTTGAATTCAATTCATCAATTATTATTCCATGATTTTCATAAAATCACATTTTCCTCAATTCCAAATTATTTTCTACAATTTTTAATTAATTTCTTCAAATTACAATTACGTTCTTCATTTTTTATTGTTTTTTTCAAATTCTATAATTCCTGGGTTGTTCAATTTCTTTTTTCTTCAATTATCATTTATTTTCTTCTACTTTCAATCCCATTGTTCAATTCTTGAATTATTTTCTTTAATTCTCAATTATAATTTTCGACATTCAATTCCATTATTTAATTTTCAATTTTTTTTTTTTAATATTCAATAACTCTAGGCTTTTTACAATGATTTTTTTTAAATTTTCAATTATTTTCTTTAAATTCTAATTTTTTTCTTAAATTTCAATTATTTTCTTCCATTACCAATTATTTTTTCATATTTCTTTCAGTTTCTCAATTTCTTTCAATTTTCAATCTCTTCTCAATTTTCTTCAATATTTAACAATTCTCAGCTTTTTTAAATTATGTTTTTCTTTCAATGTTTATTTAAATTGAGAATTTTTAAATTATTTTCATCAATTCGCAATTATTTCCGTCGATTTCTAAATTTTTCTGCTTTTTCCAAATATTGTATTTAATTTTTAAGTACTTTCTTCCATTTTTAATTATTTTCTTCAATTTTCATTTATTTTCTTTAATTTTTAATTATTTTGTTCAATTTTCAATTGTTTGTTTCAATATTCAGTAATCTCGATTTTTTTCAATTATTTTTTTTTCCAATTATCAGTTATTTATTTCATGTTTCAAAACCTCCTTCAATTTTCAATAATTTTCTTCTATTTTCAATTTAATTGTTCAATTGTTCAATTATATTTTCAATTTCAATTAATTGCTTTAAATAACAATTCTATTCTTCAGTTTTTAATGTTTTCTTCAATATTAAATAATTCCTGTCATTTTCCATTTTTTTTCAATTATAAATTATTTTCTTCTTTTTTCAATCCAATTGTTCAGTAATTTTCTTTAATTCTTAATTATTGTATTCGAATTTCAATTTTATTTCTCAATTTTCAATTGTTTTTTTTTAATATTCAATAATTCTGTGTTTTTCTGATTTCAATTTGCTTATTTAATTTTCAATTTATTTCTTCAATTTTGAATTATTAACTTAAATTTTAAATTATTTTTTTGGATTTTTTATCTAGTTGACCAATTTTCAATTATATTCTTTGAATTTAATAACCATTGTTCAATTTTTTCAATTATTGTTCAATTGTCGATAACTATTTACTTTTTTTTAATTTTGTTTCTAATTGTCAAATATCTTTGTCATTGTTCAATTATTTCTTTCGATTATTAATTATTTCTTTTCATTATTAATTGTTTCTTTTAATTCTTAATTATTATTTTTTGTAAAGTTTAATATTTAATTCTTCAATTCTCAATTATTTTCTTTGAATTTCAATTATTTTCTTCAATTATCAACTGTTATCTTCAATTTTTGTAGCCATTTGTAGGTCTATTTATACTTAAAATGTATTGAAAGTTAACAAGAGAAAAAACCGGGAAAAATAGGAACAAAAACTGGGAAAAACCGGGAATTTTATGGGACGAAATTAGTAGACACCCTGGAAAAAAATTGACATTCTGATAACAAATGAAAATAATTAGAAATTTAAGAAAATAATAGAAATTTAAGAAAAATACTTTAAAATTATATAAATTAATTTTATAAAATTAGAAAAACTAAAAATTGGAGAAAAGTCTGGAAGAAAGCTAAAAATAATTAAAATTTACGCTAATTAATAAAAAAAATTTGAAATTTTGATAACAAATGAAAATAATTAGAAATTGAAGAAAATGTTTGAATTTTTAGAAAAATACTTAAAAATCTTGGAAAATAATTTATAAAATGAGAATAATAATCAACAATCGAGGAAAATAATTGAGAAATGATAAAATTAATTAAAAATTGAAAAAATTAATTGAAATCTGCTGAAAATAATGAAAAATTAAAAACATTCAATAAAATTTGAGGGAAATAACTGAAAAGAACATAGAGTATATGTTAAAAAAAAAATAATAATTACAAAATTACTTAAAAAAATTTAATTACAGAGAATAATTAAAAAATCGCAGAAATAACGAAAATTGACTCTCTAAATCTGAATTAGTAGTTTTCTACTAAGAATTAGTAGTTTTCTACTATAAATTAGTCAAATTCATGGCTCATTTTTCTCTAATTCATATAGTAGAAAACTACTAATTCTTAGTAGAAAACTACTAATTCTTAGTAAAAAACTACTAATTCTTAGTAGAAAACTACTAATTGAAATAGTGAAACTTTACTATTCGAAAAAGTAGATTTTTTTACTAATTTAATTAGTAGTTTTCTACTACAAAATTAGTAGTTTTCTAATAATTCTTAGTAGTTTTCTACTAAGAATTAGTGGAATTCTTACTATTTTAATAGTAGCTCACTTTTCGCTAATTCATTAGTAGAAAACCACTAATTCAGATTTAGAGAGGATAAAAATAATTACAATATCAGATAAATAATTAAAATTTTTAAAAGTACTGCCAAAATAATGAATATAATTATAAATTGCTGAAAATCAAGAAAAATTGCAGAATTTATTTTTAAGCAAAATACAATAATTAAAATATCGTTATATAATGGAAAATTGATGACAATAATCTAAATTTGAGATTATAACTGAAAATTTAAGAAATTAATTGCATGTCTATTAGGGTGGTCCTTAAAATGAGAATTTTCGAATTTTAAAGTACTCACCCCCACATTTTGTTACTAATCGAAAAAGAAGAGATACGTATTTTTTTATTTTTTTTTATTCTAATATTTGATGGTGCCTCATCGACCCTGAAATTTCCCATGTATTTTGCATGGGGAAAAAACAATTTTTCGTAGATTTGCAATAAAATCATGAAAAATCAACATTTTTTTACCGGATTACTCTGTTTCTCTTAAAAAATGTTCAAACAATGACATTCAATAATTTATTTATGAATTTTTTATTATTAACTATTTTTTACAGGGCCGTAAAAATATCCCATAAATTGCAAAATTATGGAAAAATCGTTAAAAAATATTTCTTATCACATTTTACAATATTTTCCACTAAAATTCTGTTTAATTACACGGAAATTAACAACTAACAATTGTTGCATGTGTTTTTTAAATTGTTTAAACAAATTAATATTGTTTATTTGCAACTTTTCATCTAATAGAGCTAGAGAGCTGTAACTTTTTCCTAATTTTGCAACTATCCTAGCCAAGTGAAGCGCAATATTACTAAAAAACTAAAATATACAATTAAAAAAATTGTTTAAACAAATTCATATCGTTTATTTGCAACTTTTCATCTAATAGAGCTAGAGAGCTGTAATTTTTTCCTAATTTTGCAACTATCCAAGCCTAGTGAAGCCCAATATTAGTAAAAAACTAAAATATACAATTATAAAAATTGTTTAAACAAATTAATATTGTTTATTTGCAACTTTTCATCTAATAGAGCTAGAGACCTGTAACTTTTTCCTAATTTTGCAACAATTGAAGCCTAGTGAAGCCCAATATTAGTAAGAAACAAAAATATACAATTTTAAAAATTGCTTAAACAAATTAATATTGTTTATTTGCAACTTTTCATCTAATAGAGCTAGAGACCTGTAACTTTTTCCTAATTTTGCAACTATTGAAGCCTAGTGTAGCCCGATACTAATAATAAACAAAAACCACAATTATGAAAATCGTTTAAAGAAATTAATATTGTTTATATGCAACTTTTCAATTAATTGAGCTTGAGTGTTTTAATTTTTTCTTAATTTTGCAACTTTTTAAGCTACATACAGCCCAGTACTAACAGCAAAGTAAAATCAACAATCATTCAAATTTTTTCAACATATTAATATGGTATATTTTCTAATTTTTTATCAATGAAATTAAGAGAATTGTAAGTGATGATAAGTTATTAATTCTTGGGAATTTATCAATTTGTCTCTTCAAGTTTGTCTTTTTTTACTGCGACAAAAGTTTGTTTAAATAAAAATTATGTCCAGGATTAAAAAGTGACTATTGATATTGCAGAGTGAAATGTTAAATTAATGACAGATTATAATGATCTAATAGTAAGAGATGAGGATCAATAACAGCACTTTCTATAAGTTGTTACGAAATATAGTAAACAGTTCCCAGACTCTCAAACTGAAATAAAAAAATGTTAACAGAAACAATGCTGTAATGGTAAAGAAATTTGTCGCGTTTTGTTTAAAAAGTAAACTGCAGAATTTCTGCACAATTATTGTGTTTTCCATTCATTCTTACCTTTCCAAAAATAAAAGCTTGCGAATATAAAGAAAGTTACAGCTTTCTAGCCCTATTAGATAAAAAGTTGCAAATCAACAATATTAGTTTGTTTAAAAATTGTTTATAATGGTATATTTTTGTTTCTTACTAATATTGGGCTTCACTAGGCTTGGATAGTTGCAAAATTAGGAAAAAGTTACAGCTCTCTAGCTCTATTAGATGAAAAGTTGCAAATAAACAATATTAATTTGTTTAAACAAATTAAAAAACACATGCAACAATTGTTAGTTGTTAATTTTCATGTAATTAAACAGAATTTTAGTGGAAAATATTGTAAAATGTGATAAGAAATATTTTTTAACGATTTTTCCATAATTTTGCAATTTATGGGATATTTTTACGGCCCTGTAAAAAATAGTTAATAATAAAAAATTCATAAATAAATTATTGAATGTCATTGTTTGAACATTTTTTAAGAGAAACAGAGTAATCCGGTAAAAAAATGTTGATTTTTCATGATTTTATTGCAAATCTACGAAAAATTGTTTTTTCCCCATGCAAAATACATGGGAAATTTCAGGGTCGATGAGGCACCATCAAATATTAGAATAAAAAAAAATAAAAAAATACGTATCTCTTCTTTTTCGATTAGTAACAAAATGTGGGGGTGAGTACTTTAAAATTCGAAAATTCTCATTTTAAGGACCACCCTAATGTCTATATATTTTAAACTTCTTCAAAAACCAGTAAAACACGACACTAACAAAAAAGGTTACCTTATTCTTTCAATTCAAATTTTAAAATATTTCCTGATAAAGAGAGTCAAAATCAATAAAATAACAGTGACTAACTTGACTTCAGTTTTTAAAGCGTGGACAGAAAAAGATGAATAAATATAAATACTAACTATAACTTTAGGAGTTTACGGAGATTATTATTATTTAATAATTGATAATGAAAAAATACGACTTTTTGAGGGAAATTGCTTTAGAATGGTAGAATTATAAGTTTGGATAACGAGACATTAACATTGAGAGCTCGAGGCGTTGTTTCGGTGAAATTGTCGGCGCCATCGAGCTTTCAAGAAGAGTGGAAACAAGCCAGGGGTGGGAAGCTAGGAAAGATAGCGCCACCCTTTGCGTCTCCAAGCCCTCATGCCCTTCCTGGAGAGTCAATATTGGCGCAGCCATTCCTCCCCTTTTAGTTTGGTTTGGTTTCGTCTCGTCCGACCCCATTGCAACCCTCGCTTCTATACCACCCGGAAACCCGACTTGCACCCCATACACTCGTTATGCCCGGCCCTCTCTCAAACGCGCCCGCGCAAACCTCTCTATGTGTTATTCCAACTTGAACAATCCATTCGTAAAAAGAAAGTAAACTATACCCTGAATTCTACAATTTTTTTTTCTGATTTCAGGTAAAATAGAATTTTTTTAATATTAATCGTTTAGAAAGACAGAAAAAATGATTTTTTTGACACCACCAAAAACAAAAGTTGTATCACCAACGGACAAACAGACAGACAGGCATTTTTGGAATTCTTAACACGAAATAACGAAAGTTATATGCATGAGTAGAAAATAGTGGACAAACAGACAGACAGACTGTTTTTTAGCTTTTCGGGAATTTTTGTCATATTAAAACAAAAGTTATGAGTCAATAGAAAATATCTTTAATGTCAGATGGACAGATTACACAGAAAATTGTTTTGGATTAAATTAATCTGCAACGCTCTTTTTTTATACCAAATTGGGTTTATATAATCTGAAATTGACTTTAAATAATCGCGCTGCAGATTATTTTAATACATAAAAGTTTTCAGTGTTGACAAAATTGTACACTGAAAACAAAATATGGGTACATTAACCTCGCAAATGGTTGGAATCTTTTTTTGGAATCTTTACTATTTATAGAAAGAAAGTTGTTCATCATAAATATCTCCGACGGACAAACAGACAGATGGATAGACAAAAGTTTTGTATTTTTCATTTTTGGAATCCTCTACTAAATAAAAACAAGATTTGTATACACCTGTGGAAAATATCTTTGACGTCAAACAGACAGACAGACAGACAGCATTTTTGTTTTCTGCCTTTTTGGATTTTTTACTACTAATACTATAAATGCTAATACTATTAATACTACTAATACGTAATCTTCGACAGACAGACAGACAGACAAACGAAATTTTTTCATTTTGCGTTTTTGAAATCTTTACTACTTATAAAGAAAAATTATGCCGAAGTAGAAAATATCTCCGACGGTCAGACAGACAGACAAAATTTGTTTTCTAATATTCCTGGTCCCGAAAGATTTTTTTGGTAATTACATTAAATATAAAACTTTAGTCAAGTGAACTAAGAATACTATTAACGGAAGTATATTCTTTGTAATTGATTTTACTAAATTCACAATTAACTGTCGTATTGTACTTAATTCCACTACTTTTTACAATAATTTTAATGCTATTTGCACTGTTAAAAATTTCTGTATTGTGCTTCACATACATGTATATGAAATTCAATTAACATACAATTATATTAAATTTAATATACATGTATATTAGAATTCATACAACGTTATGAATTCTCAGATACATGTATAGCAAATTTAATATACATTATATTAAATTTAGGATAATTTATATTAAATTTAATATAATTGTATGTTAAATTGAATTTTATATACATGTTTGTGAAGCACAATACAGAAATTTTTAACAGTAAGTACAACTAAGAAAAAGTAGTTCATGTTACTAAATTAAAGACTCCGACTTTATTACAAAACTAGTTCAATTAATTGATTTTCAATCTCCTAAGGGAAAGTATAATTGGATATAATGAAATTTCATAAAAAAAAATTTCATTGTACCATTTTATTCTAATCCGCAATTAACTACAAAACTTCAAAAAAAAAAACTTCTACACTTCTTGAATCTATAATTAAAATTCAGTACACTTCTTTTTTGTAACAAGCATATTCTAAATATACAAGAGGGGAAAAAATCGACTTCAAAAAGCATGTCCTAAGTACATATAAGGGACCTTTGAGTATAGTTCTTGGAGGGATCGGCCATCGTGCGGGCTGGTTCATTTCAGCCATTTTCGTTGGCGCAAAAAAGAAGCTTGGGGAGAAAACCCCTTGACGAAGAGGCCTATGTCAAATCTTGACAGCCATGTCAGGGGCCACGTATACGGCTAAAAGTTTGTCGGAAGAGGCGCGCGTGATCGAGAAAAAAAAAAAGTGCAAAACTGAGGCAGGGCCTGGCTTGGGCCAGCAATCCAACATCTCTTTTGGTTGGTGGCGTTTTTCAAAAGAAAAAAAAAAAAAAAAGAACATTCCTCTTCTTCTTCTTGGAGCACGGTAGCTGGTACCGTCAGAGAAGGGGACAGAGGGGGCATTCATTCATGCACGCATTCCCAGAATGCAACGTACGTGCTCGCACGTGTGTGCGCTCGCGCGTCCCTACTTGCTTTCATTCCTATCGACTCTGTAAATCTGCATTCTCTACAAACAAAATGAGTCCGTGAAATTCACTAAATTGCGTGCTTTCGTGTTTAAATGCAATTTTTCTGTTTTAGTGTTTAAACGCAAATTTTCTGTTGTAGTGTTTAAAAGCAAATTTTGTGTTGTAGTGTTTAAACGCAAATTTTGTATTGTAGTGCTTAAACGCAAAATTTTGTGTTGTAGTGCTTAAACGCAAATTTTCTGTTGTACACTGTAAAAATTGCTGGGACAATATGTCTCAAAATGATGAGACACTTTGAGACTCATATGTCTCAGAGTGAGACACAATATGTGTCTTGTGTCCCCATATTTGAGACATTTGTTGACATTTGTTTTTGCAGTGTACTGTTTAAAAGCAAATTTTCTGTTTTAGTGTTTTGTATCGAAGAACATTGAACGAAGTTATTAATGAAAACAAAAGAATAATAATAATCTTCTATTATATTAATACGATACCGAAAAAACTTCGTTCATCGTCGTACAGACTTCAAAGTTCACCTACTTTTTCCAATAGGTTACTTACAAAAATGTTCATTTCACCATGTTATTATAGTTTGTAACAATGCGCACTGGCACTATTCGTGTCAAACATGTTAAACTGAACATTTTTTTATGAACAACATATTGTTGCACATGCGCAGTAGTGCACCACAGCTGTGTAAACGTGCGCACTACTAAACAAACATTTCACATGCGCAGTTGTTTTGTATTGCTGTTACACATGCGCAATCATGCACAGTCATAGTCACACATGTGCTCTAATTAAATTCAAAAATTACGCATGCGCAGTGCTGTACTTCAGCAGATAATTAAATTTTCACTACATATAGCATACTTTTTTTAATAAGTGCGCAGTAAATTCCGTCTTATTATTGCGCATGCGTAACACGGTAACATGATATCTGCACATGCGCAAAGGTACTTTTATTTAAAAAATTTGTTAAAATTGTTTTCTTTTCATTATTATTGTAATTAATGACCCATAATAGAAAAGAATATTCAAAATTCAATTTAAATATTGGAATTCAAGAAATTTAATAGAAAAATTTATATTATTGAACATAAAAAATAATAAAAACATTAAAAGTGTATTTAATTTTATTAATTTTAATCTTTTTTTCTTTAAAATGTTTATAAAATGTAACAAATTTTGATCTGAAAGTTTTCAATTTTTCATACTTTTAAAAACCATTTTCTAGGGGTACCGGGGGGGGGGGGGGTAATAAATATTTAACATACTGTCAGAAAATCTTCCATATAATTAGTGTTTAAAAAAGTTTTGTAAAAATTTACTTATTTATTGAGAATAACTAGTTTGAAAGTTTCCCAATATTCATAAAATTGTACGTGGTAATCTTCTATTATATTAATACGATACCGAAAAAACTTCGTTCATCGTCGTACAGACTTCAAAGTTCACCTACTTTTTCCAATAGGTTACTTACAAAAATGTTCATTTCACCATGTTATTATAGTTTGTAACAATGCGCACTGGCACTATTCGTGTCAAACATGTTAAACTGAACATTTTTTTATGAACAACATATTGTTGCACATGCGCAGTAGTGCACCACAGCTGTGTAAACGTGCGCACTACTAAACAAACATTTCACATGCGCAGTTGTTTTGTATTGCTGTTACACATGCGCAATCATGCACAGTCATAGTCACACATGTGCTCTAATTAAATTCAAAAATTACGCATGCGCAGTGCTGTACTTCAGCAGATAATTAAATTTTCACTACATATAGCATACTTTTTTTAATAAGTGCGCAGTAAATTCCGTCTTATTATTGCGCATGCGTAACACGGTAACATGATATCTGCACATGCGCAAAGGTACTTTTATTTAAAAAATTTGTTAAAATTGTTTTCTTTTCATTATTATTGTAATTAATGACCCATAATAGAAAAGAATATTCAAAATTCAATTTAAATATTGGAATTCAAGAAATTTAATAGAAAAATTTATATTATTGAACATAAAAAATAATAAAAACATTAAAAGTGTATTTAATTTTATTAATTTTAATCTTTTTTTCTTTAAAATGTTTATAAAATGTAACAAATTTTGATCTGAAAGTTTTCAATTTTTCATACTTTTAAAAACCATTTTCTAGGGGTACCGGGGGGGGGGGGGTAATAAATATTTAACATACTGTCAGAAAATCTTCCATATAATTAGTGTTTAAAAAAGTTTTGTAAAAATTTACTTATTTATTGAGAATAACTAGTTTGAAAGTTCTCCCAATATTCATAAAATTGTACGTGGTAATCTTCTATTATATTAATACGATACCGAAAAAACTTCGTTCATCGTCGTACAGACTTCAAAGTTCACCTACTTTTTCCAATAGGTTACTTACAAAAATGTTCATTTCACCATGTTATTATAGTTTGTAACAATGCGCACTGGCACTATTCGTGTCAAACATGTTAAACTGAACATTTTTTTACGAACAACATATTGTTGCACATGCGCAGTAGTGCACCACAGCTGTGTAAACGTGCGCACTACTAAACAAACATTTCACATGCGCAGTTGTTTTGTATTGCTGTTACACATGCGCAATCATGCACAGTCATAGTCACATATGTGCTCTAATTAAATTCAAAAATTACGCATGCGCAGTGCTGTACTTCACCAGATAATTAAATTTTTACTACATATAGCATACTTTTTTTAATAAGTGCGCAGTAAATTCCGTCTTATTATTGCGCATGCGTAACACGGTAACATGATATCTGCACATGCGCAAAGGTACTTTTATTTAAAAAATTTGTTAAAATTGTTTTCTTTTCATTATTATTGTAATTAATGACCCATAATAGAAAAGAATATTCAAAATTCAATTTAAATATTGGAATTCAAGAAATTTAATAGAAAAATTTATATTATTGAACATAAAAAATAATAAAAACATTAAAAGTGCATTTAATTTTATTAATTTTAATCTTTTTTTCTTTAAAATGTTTATAAAATGTAACAAATTTTGATCTGAAAGTTTTCAATTTTTCATACTTTTAAAAACCATTTTCTAGGGGTACCGGGGGGGGGGGGGTAATAAATATTTAACATACTGTCAGAAAATCTTCCATATAATTAGTGTTTAAAAAAGTTTTGTAAAAATTTACTTATTTATTGAGAATAACTAGTTTGAAAGTTCTCCCAATATTCATAAAATTGTACGTGGTAATCTTCTATTATATTAATACGATACCGAAAAAACTTCGTTCATCGTCGTACAGACTTCAAAGTTCACCTACTTTTTCCAATAGGTTACTTACAAAAATGTTCATTTCACCATGTTATTATAGTTTGTAACAATGCGCACTGGCACTATTCGTGTCAAACATGTTAAACTGAACATTTTTTTATGAACAACATATTGTTGCACATGCGCAGTAGTGCACCACAGCTGTGTAAACGTGCGCACTACTAAACAAACATTTCACATGCGCAGTTGTTTTGTATTGCTGTTACACATGCGCAATCATGCACAGTCATAGTCACACATGTGCTCTAATTAAATTCAAAAATTACGCATGCGCAGTGCTGTACTTCAGCAGATAATTAAATTTTCACTACATATAGCATACTTTTTTTAATAAGTGCGCAGTAAATTCCGTCTTATTATTGCGCATGCGTAACACGGTAACATGATATCTGCACATGCGCAAAGGTACTTTTATTTAAAAAATTTGTTAAAATTGTTTTCTTTTCATTATTATTGTAATTAATGACCCATAATAGAAAAGAATATTCAAAATTCAATTTAAATATTGGAATTCAAGAAATTTAATAGAAAAATTTATATTATTGAACATAAAAAATAATAAAAACATTAAAAGTGTATTTAATTTTATTAATTTTAATCTTTTTTTCTTTAAAATGTTTATAAAATGTAACAAATTTTGATCTGAAAGTTTTCAATTTTTCATACTTTTAAAAACCATTTTCTAGGGGTACCGGGGGGGGGGGGGGTAATAAATATTTAACATACTGTCAGAAAATCTTCCATATAATTAGTGTTTAAAAAAGTTTTGTAAAAATTTACTTATTTATTGAGAATAACTAGTTTGAAAGTTCTCCCAATATTCATAAAATTGTACGTGGTAATCTTCTATTATATTAATACGATACCGAAAAAACTTCGTTCATCGTCGTACAGACTTCAAAGTTCACCTACTTTTTCCAATAGGTTACTTACAAAAATGTTCATTTCACCATGTTATTATAGTTTGTAACAATGCGCACTGGCACTATTCGTGTCAAACATGTTAAACTGAACATTTTTTTATGAACAACATATTGTTGCACATGCGCAGTAGTGCACCACAGCTGTGTAAACGTGCGCACTACTAAACAAACATTTCACATGCGCAGTTGTTTTGTATTGCTGTTACACATGCGCAATCATGCACAGTCATAGTCACACATGTGCTCTAATTAAATTCAAAAATTACGCATGCGCAGTGCTGTACTTCACCAGATAATTAAATTTTCACTACATATAGCATACTTTTTTTAATAAGTGCGCAGTAAATTCCGTCTTATTATTGCGCATGCGTAACACGGTAACATGATATCTGCACATGCGCAAAGGTACTTTTATTTAAAAAATTTGTTAAAATTGTTTTCTTTTCATTATTATTGTAATTAATGACCCATAATAGAAAAGAATATTCAAAATTCAATTTAAATATTGGAATTCAAGAAATTTAATAGAAAAATTTATATTATTGAACATAAAAAATAATAAAAACATTAAAAGTGTATTTAATTTTATTAATTTTAATCTTTTTTTCTTTAAAATGTTTATAAAATGTAACAAATTTTGATCTGAAAGTTTTCAATTTTTCATACTTTTAAAAACCATTTTCTAGGGGTACCGGGGGGGGGGGGGGTAATAAATATTTAACATACTGTCAGAAAATCTTCCATATAATTAGTGTTTAAAAAAGTTTTGTAAAAATTTACTTATTTATTGAGAATAACTAGTTTGAAAGTTCTCCCAATATCTTCTATTATATTAATACGATACCGAAAAAACTTCGTTCATCGTCGTACAGACTTCAAAGTTCACCTACTTTTTCCAATAGGTTACTTACAAAAATGTTCATTTCACCATGTTATTATAGTTTGTAACAATGCGCACTGGCACTATTCGTGTCAAACATGTTAAACTGAACATTTTTTTATGAACAACATATTGTTGCACATGCGCAGTAGTGCACCACAGCTGTGTAAACGTGCGCACTACTAAACAAACATTTCACATGCGCAGTTGTTTTGTATTGCTGTTACACATGCGCAATCATGCACAGTCATAGTCACACATGTGCTCTAATTAAATTCAAAAATTACGCATGCGCAGTGCTGTACTTCAGCAGATAATTAAATTTTCACTACATATAGCATACTTTTTTTAATAAGTGCGCAGTAAATTCCGTCTTATTATTGCGCATGCGTAACACGGTAACATGATATCTGCACATGCGCAAAGGTACTTTTATTTAAAAAATTTGTTAAAATTGTTTTCTTTTCATTATTATTGTAATTAATGACCCATAATAGAAAAGAATATTCAAAATTCAATTTAAATATTGGAATTCAAGAAATTTAATAGAAAAATTTATATTATTGAACATAAAAAATAATAAAAACATTAAAAGTGCATTTAATTTTATTAATTTTAATCTTTTTTTCTTTAAAATGTTTATAAAATGTAACAAATTTTGATCTGAAAGTTTTCAATTTTTCATACTTTTAAAAACCATTTTCTAGGGGTACCGGGGGGGGGGGTAATAAATATTTAACATACTGTCAGAAAATCTTCCATATAATTAGTGTTTAAAAAAGTTTTGTAAAAATTTACTTATTTATTGAGAATAACTAGTTTGAAAGTTCTCCCAATATTCATAAAATTGTACGTGGTAATCTTCTATTATATTAATACGATACCGAAAAAACTTCGTTCATCGTCGTACAGACTTCAAAGTTCACCTACTTTTTCCAATAGGTTACTTACAAAAATGTTCATTTCACCATGTTATTATAGTTTGTAACAATGCGCACTGGCACTATTCGTGTCAAACATGTTAAACTGAACATTTTTTTATGAACAACATATTGTTGCACATGCGCAGTAGTGCACCACAGCTGTGTAAACGTGCGCACTACTAAACAAACATTTCACATGCGCAGTTGTTTTGTATTGCTGTTACACATGCGCAATCATGCACAGTCATAGTCACACATGTGCTCTAATTAAATTCAAAAATTACGCATGCGCAGTGCTGTACTTCAGCAGATAATTAAATTTTCACTACATATAGCATACTTTTTTTAATAAGTGCGCAGTAAATTCCGTCTTATTATTGCGCATGCGTAACACGGTAACATGATATCTGCACATGCGCAAAGGTACTTTTATTTAAAAAATTTGTTAAAATTGTTTTCTTTTCATTATTATTGTAATTAATGACCCATAATAGAAAAGAATATTCAAAATTCAATTTAAATATTGGAATTCAAGAAATTTAATAGAAAAATTTATATTATTGAACATAAAAAATAATAAAAACATTAAAAGTGTATTTAATTTTATTAATTTTAATCTTTTTTTCTTTAAAATGTTTATAAAATGTAACAAATTTTGATCTGAAAGTTTTCAATTTTTCATACTTTTAAAAACCATTTTCTAGGGGTACCGGGGGGGGGTAATAAATATTTAACATACTGTCAGAAAATCTTCCATATAATTAGTGTTTAAAAAAGTTTTGTAAAAATTTACTTATTTATTGAGAATAACTAGTTTGAAAGTTCTCCCAATATTCATAAAATTGTACGTGGTAATCTTCTATTATATTAATACGATACCGAAAAAACTTCGTTCATCGTCGTACAGACTTCAAAGTTCACCTACTTTTTCCAATAGGTTACTTACAAAAATGTTCATTTCACCATGTTATTATAGTTTGTAACAATGCGCACTGGCACTATTCGTGTCAAACATGTTAAACTGAACATTTTTTTATGAACAACATATTGTTGCACATGCGCAGTAGTGCACCACAGCTGTGTAAACGTGCGCACTACTAAACAAACATTTCACATGCGCAGTTGTTTTGTATTGCTGTTACACATGCGCAATCATGCACAGTCATAGTCACACATGTGCTCTAATTAAATTCAAAAATTACGCATGCGCAGTGCTGTACTTCAGCAGATAATTAAATTTTCACTACATATAGCATACTTTTTTTAATAAGTGCGCAGTAAATTCCGTCTTATTATTGCGCATGCGTAACACGGTAACATGATATCTGCACATGCGCAAAGGTACTTTTATTTAAAAAATTTGTTAAAATTGTTTTCTTTTCATTATTATTGTAATTAATGACCCATAATAGAAAAGAATATTCAAAATTCAATTTAAATATTGGAATTCAAGAAATTTAATAGAAAAATTTATATTATTGAACATAAAAAATAATAAAAACATTAAAAGTGCATTTAATTTTATTAATTTTAATCTTTTTTTCTTTAAAATGTTTATAAAATGTAACAAATTTTGATCTGAAAGTTTTCAATTTTTCATACTTTTAAAAACCATTTTCTAGGGGTACCGGGGGGGGGGGTAATAAATATTTAACATACTGTCAGAAAATCTTCCATATAATTAGTGTTTAAAAAAGTTTTGTAAAAATTTACTTATTTATTGAGAATAACTAGTTTGAAAGTTCTCCCAATATTCATAAAATTGTACGTGGTAATCTTCTATTATATTAATACGATACCGAAAAAACTTCGTTCATCGTCGTACAGACTTCAAAGTTCACCTACTTTTTCCAATAGGTTACTTACAAAAATGTTCATTTCACCATGTTATTATAGTTTGTAACAATGCGCACTGGCACTATTCGTGTCAAACATGTTAAACTGAACATTTTTTTATGAACAACATATTGTTGCACATGCGCAGTAGTGCACCACAGCTGTGTAAACGTGCGCACTACTAAACAAACATTTCACATGCGCAGTTGTTTTGTATTGCTGTTACACATGCGCAATCATGCACAGTCATAGTCACACATGTGCTCTAATTAAATTCAAAAATTACGCATGCGCAGTGCTGTACTTCAGCAGATAATTAAATTTTCACTACATATAGCATACTTTTTTTAATAAGTGCGCAGTAAATTCCGTCTTATTATTGCGCATGCGTAACACGGTAACATGATATCTGCACATGCGCAAAGGTACTTTTATTTAAAAAATTTGTTAAAATTGTTTTCTTTTCATTATTATTGTAATTAATGACCCATAATAGAAAAGAATATTCAAAATTCAATTTAAATATTGGAATTCAAGAAATTTAATAGAAAAATTTATATTATTGAACATAAAAAATAATAAAAACATTAAAAGTGTATTTAATTTTATTAATTTTAATCTTTTTTTCTTTAAAATGTTTATAAAATGTAACAAATTTTGATCTGAAAGTTTTCAATTTTTCATACTTTTAAAAACCATTTTCTAGGGGTACCGGGGGGGGGTAATAAATATTTAACATACTGTCAGAAAATCTTCCATATAATTAGTGTTTAAAAAAGTTTTGTAAAAATTTACTTATTTATTGAGAATAACTAGTTTGAAAGTTCTCCCAATATTCATAAAATTGTACGTGGTAATCTTCTATTATATTAATACGATACCGAAAAAACTTCGTTCATCGTCGTACAGACTTCAAAGTTCACCTACTTTTTCCAATAGGTTACTTACAAAAATGTTCATTTCACCATGTTATTATAGTTTGTAACAATGCGCACTGGCACTATTCGTGTCAAACATGTTAAACTGAACATTTTTTTATGAACAACATATTGTTGCACATGCGCAGTAGTGCACCACAGCTGTGTAAACGTGCGCACTACTAAACAAACATTTCACATGCGCAGTTGTTTTGTATTGCTGTTACACATGCGCAATCATGCACAGTCATAGTCACACATGTGCTCTAATTAAATTCAAAAATTACGCATGCGCAGTGCTGTACTTCACCAGATAATTAAATTTTCACTACATATAGCATACTTTTTTTAATAAGTGCGCAGTAAATTCCGTCTTATTATTGCGCATGCGTAACACGGTAACATGATATCTGCACATGCGCAAAGGTACTTTTATTTAAAAAATTTGTTAAAATTGTTTTCTTTTCATTATTATTGTAATTAATGACCCATAATAGAAAAGAATATTCAAAATTCAATTTAAATATTGGAATTCAAGAAATTTAATAGAAAAATTTATATTATTGAACATAAAAAATAATAAAAACATTAAAAGTGTATTTAATTTTATTAATTTTAATCTTTTTTTCTTTAAAATGTTTATAAAATGTAACAAATTTTGATCTGAAAGTTTTCAATTTTTCATACTTTTAAAAACCATTTTCTAGGGGTACCGGGGGGGGGTAATAAATATTTAACATACTGTCAGAAAATCTTCCATATAATTAGTGTTTAAAAAAGTTTTGTAAAAATTTACTTATTTATTGAGAATAACTAGTTTGAAAGTTCTCCCAATATTCATAAAATTGTACGTGGTAATCTTCTATTATATTAATACGATACCGAAAAAACTTCGTTCATCGTCGTACAGACTTCAAAGTTCACCTACTTTTTCCAATAGGTTACTTACAAAAATGTTCATTTCACCATGTTATTATAGTTTGTAACAATGCGCACTGGCACTATTCGTGTCAAACATGTTAAACTGAACATTTTTTTATGAACAACATATTGTTGCACATGCGCAGTAGTGCACCACAGCTGTGTAAACGTGCGCACTACTAAACAAACATTTCACATGCGCAGTTGTTTTGTATTGCTGTTACACATGCGCAATCATGCACAGTCATAGTCACACATGTGCTCTAATTAAATTCAAAAATTACGCATGCGCAGTGCTGTACTTCACCAGATAATTAAATTTTCACTACATATAGCATACTTTTTTTAATAAGTGCGCAGTAAATTCCGTCTTATTATTGCGCATGCGTAACACGGTAACATGATATCTGCACATGCGCAAAGGTACTTTTATTTAAAAAATTTGTTAAAATTGTTTTCTTTTCATTATTATTGTAATTAATGACCCATAATAGAAAAGAATATTCAAAATTCAATTTAAATATTGGAATTCAAGAAATTTAATAGAAAAATTTATATTATTGAACATAAAAAATAATAAAAACATTAAAAGTGTATTTAATTTTATTAATTTTAATCTTTTTTTCTTTAAAATGTTTATAAAATGTAACAAATTTTGATCTGAAAGTTTTCAATTTTTCATACTTTTAAAAACCATTTTCTAGGGGTACCGGGGGGGGGGGGTAATAAATATTTAACATACTGTCAGAAAATCTTCCATATAATTAGTGTTTAAAAAAGTTTTGTAAAAATTTACTTATTTATTGAGAATAACTAGTTTGAAAGTTCTCCCAATATTCATAAAATTGTACGTGGTAATCTTCTATTATATTAATACGATACCGAAAAAACTTCGTTCATCGTCGTACAGACTTCAAAGTTCACCTACTTTTTCCAATAGGTTACTTACAAAAATGTTCATTTCACCATGTTATTATAGTTTGTAACAATGCGCACTGGCACTATTCGTGTCAAACATGTTAAACTGAACATTTTTTTATGAACAACATATTGTTGCACATGCGCAGTAGTGCACCACAGCTGTGTAAACGTGCGCACTACTAAACAAACATTTCACATGCGCAGTTGTTTTGTATTGCTGTTACACATGCGCAATCATGCACAGTCATAGTCACACATGTGCTCTAATTAAATTCAAAAATTACGCATGCGCAGTGCTGTACTTCACCAGATAATTAAATTTTCACTACATATAGCATACTTTTTTTAATAAGTGCGCAGTAAATTCCGTCTTATTATTGCGCATGCGTAACACGGTAACATGATATCTGCACATGCGCAAAGGTACTTTTATTTAAAAAATTTGTTAAAATTGTTTTCTTTTTATTATTATTGTAATTAATGACCCATAATAGAAAAGAATATTCAAAATTCAATTTAAATATTGGAATTCAAGAAATTTAATAGAAAAATTTATATTATTGAACATAAAAAATAATAAAAACATTAAAAGTGTATTTAATTTTATTAATTTTAATCTTTTTTTCTTTAAAATGTTTATAAAATGTAACAAATTTTGATCGGAAAGTTTTCAATTTTTCATACTTTTAAAAACCATTTTCTAGGGGTACCGGGGGGGGGGGGGTAATAAATATTTAACATACTGTCAGAAAATCTTCCATATAATTAGTGTTTAAAAAAGTTTTGTAAAAATTTACTTATTTATTGAGAATAACTAGTTTGAAAGTTTCCCAATATTCATAAAATTGTACGTGGTAATCTTCTATTATATTAATACGATACCGAAAAAACTTCGTTCATCGTCGTACAGACTTCAAAGTTCACCTACTTTTTCCAATAGGTTACTTACAAAAATGTTCATTTCACCATGTTATTATAGTTTGTAACAATGCGCACTGGCACTATTCGTGTCAAACATGTTAAACTGAACATTTTTTTATGAACAACATATTGTTGCACATGCGCAGTAGTGCACCACAGCTGTGTAAACGTGCGCACTACTAAACAAACATTTCACATGCGCAGTTGTTTTGTATTGCTGTTACACATGCGCAATCATGCACAGTCATAGTCACACATGTGCTCTAATTAAATTCAAAAATTACGCATGCGCAGTGCTGTACTTCACCAGATAATTAAATTTTCACTACATATAGCATACTTTTTTTAATAAGTGCGCAGTAAATTCCGTCTTATTATTGCGCATGCGTAACACGGTAACATGATATCTGCACATGCGCAAAGGTACTTTTATTTAAAAAATTTGTTAAAATTGTTTTCTTTTCATTATTATTGTAATTAATGACCCATAATAGAAAAGAATATTCAAAATTCAATTTAAATATTGGAATTCAAGAAATTTAATAGAAAAATTTATATTATTGAACATAAAAAATAATAAAAACATTAAAAGTGTATTTAATTTTATTAATTTTAATCTTTTTTTCTTTAAAATGTTTATAAAATGTAACAAATTTTGATCTGAAAGTTTTCAATTTTTCATACTTTTAAAAACCATTTTCTAGGGGTACCGGGGGGGGGGGGGGTAATAAATATTTAACATACTGTCAGAAAATCTTCCATATAATTAGTGTTTAAAAAAGTTTTGTAAAAATTTACTTATTTATTGAGAATAACTAGTTTGAAAGTTCTCCCAATATTCATAAAATTGTACGTGGTAATCTTCTATTATATTAACTAGAACTACAAAAGTGCGCGCTATGCGCGCCAAAGTGAGTGACACAGATCTAAAAGATGACAATGATAAAGAAATTTATAAAAAAATATTTAACGATTTATCCAATATAACTTTTCCAATGTAAAGTCCCAAGGCATGTTTAGTAATTAAGATAAAATTTAACTGAATGATGATGATGATGATGTGACGATAAAAAATTAAGATAAAAACTTGAAATTAAAAAATGAGTGAAGCTTCTAAAAAGCGAATTGAAAAGAATATATTAACAACTGAAGGGTGCGCTAAAACAAAGCTGTAACCGCCAGGACGACACACAGTGCGTAAAAAGTGATTACGTTTGGACAAAAATCTGCCTACTCCTCAATTTTCAACCGATTCAAAAGTTTTTTTTTAAATACTCAGGAAGGTTGGCACTACCAGCCATTACTGCCTAAAAATATTAATGATTAATATCAACCTCAAAAAGTTGCCTTAAATTTGAAATTTCTATTTATATCTCATCAAAATATATGGTGTTAATGACTGATTTTTATAATAAATAAGTACTTACAATTCTTTTAACGTCATTGTGAATAAATCTTACGTCATATTATCAAAATGTAAAACAGCAAAATCAATACTTCCGGTTCGGTGAAAAATTTTAAATTAAATAAGAAATTTTTATAAAACCTTTTTTTTGGTAATACCAATGTTTAATATACTAATTATCAATATTCAGCCTGTAAGATTGTGTCAAGAAACACAATAATTACTTATTTTTTTAAATAGTATTTCTGTAAATTCTGTTTTTGAGTATAGACTGCAAATGTGCTTCAGATGATTACTAAAATTTTAATTTTTGGAATTAATATGACCAACATTTTTTTAGGTTAATATTAATTTTTACCATTTTTAGGCAGAGGTGTCTAGTAGTGCTAACCTTCCTGAGTATTTTAAAAAAAAATCTTTTAAATCGGTTGAAATTTGAGGAGTAGGCAGATTTTTGTCCAAAAGTAATTACTTTTATACCACTGTGCGACACTCAAACTTTTAGAGCTAATTATTTTGCAATAAATGTCGTTGTATTGTTAATTAAGAGTCTTAATCATTATTATAAGAGATATTAAAATAATAATTTCATGTAGTCAACCGAACAAAAAACAAAAAAACTCATGAAAAAACGTCAAATAGGGTGCAAAAGTAACCTAAAAGAAATTGACGGTTACAGCTTTGTTATAGCGCACCCTTCAACAATCTTTTACATTAGAAATTGATTGTATTAGTTCATTAGTAAAAAAAAACAAATTGTCCGTATTTTTGAAGATTCGTTTAACATCTATGGCTTCTTTTATAATCCTACAAAAAATCATACAAAAGAGAAGGTATTAAGACATAAAGAAAATGGAATATCGAAATAATTGAAATGCCATTATTCAACACAATTAATACACTCAATGCACCCCAATATACACTATAAAGACAGGTGTCTTAAGGGTGTCTTTTTTTAAAACAAAAGATATTTAGAAAGTGTCTTACATTAATTTCAAATTATTTCATTGCTTAATAATTATGAAAGACGCACCCTCATTGGTTAAAATTAAGACACCCAAAAATGTCTTAGAAATGACCATATAAATGTCTTAAAATAAGACACCTGCTTTACAGTGTAACACTATCAGTAGGGTCCTTTGAAATAGAAGCAGTGTTAATCTTAATATTTTCATTTGTTTTATTGTTTTATTCATAATTTTTTTTAAAATGCTCCTTTCATCAAAAATTAAAGATATCAAAATTTATGTTTATAAATAGTATGGTATACGACAAGCAGTCACGCATTTTAAATAGTGGTAATTAAAATTCAATCATAAAAAAAGCTAATTTTTTATTATACCGAGAATTCTTATATACGAATCATGTCTAGTGGCACATTAAAGTAGATAAAAGAAACCTACAAAACAGCATTGACATAGTTCTTTACTAATACTATATTTTAAAAAAAAGTAGGTACTCCATGTTACCCAGCTACCCCATCTTACCCCACCTTTCCCTAATTATAAAACAATTATTTAAGATTGTTGCTTTTAATAGGATTGAAATAAATTGTAAGAAATATGAATTTTAATTGTTTCGTTATCTTTTAAATTTTTATGCCATTCTTCAATTTTTATTTCCATTTTTCAGTTTTCAATTTTATTCTTCTATATTTATTCATTTTCGGCTTTTTTCAATTACTTTTCTCCAGTTTTCAAGTATATTTTAGAAATTTCAATTCCATTCTTCCATTTCTACACTGAGAAAACTGAATGTTCTAAATTAGATGTTTTAGAAAAGAAAGTAACCCTTAATATCTAAATATTAAAGTTTAACATCTAAGATATTAAATTTTGACATGTTCATATTAAAGCTTAACATCTAGATGTTAACCTTCAACATCTAGATAACTGTCCCTATGTCAAATGATAAATATGTTAAGCGTTAACTTACAGATGTTAAGGGTTTACATCCATTTTTCTCAGTGTAATTAGTTTTTTCAATTTTAATTATTTTTTTCGATTTTTAATCCAGTTCTTAAATGTGCAATTATTTCCAACAATTATTCCATCAATTTTATTTATTTATTTATTTTCAAGTTAACGGTCTTAAAAAAGAAATAACAATGCCCTTTAGTACATAAAGTACTGTAATAAGAATTGTATGTAATATAAAAGTAAACAAAAATTGCGTAAATATTTAATTAATTAAGTTATTTAATTAAATAAATAATTTTTTAATTTTTCAATTTTCAATTATTTCTATTAAATTTATTACTTTCTGATAATTTTTTTACCTATTTTTTTCAGTTGTCTATTAATTTAGTCATTTTTCGAATTTTGTTTTTAATTCACTGTTATTTTCGTTATTTTTCACATATTTTCATTAATTTTTTAATTATTCTCGTCATTTTTCAACTATTTCTTCCAATTATTTATTAATTATTTTCTAGAATTTTATAATTATTCTTTGTTCGGTTGCGTATTAATCTAGACATTTGTTTAGAACTTTGTTTTCTATTGTGGAATATTAACGTCATTTCGTAATTTTTGTTTCAGTTATCCGTTTTTTATTGAAATGTAAAAAAATTATTTAAAAAATTAATTAAGAAAATTGATAGTTAGGTATCTAAAACTTACCTATTAAAGAAAAATACACCTTCAACTCAAAATTCTATACTGACATCGCCAGGCCTTAAACTATCTTTAAGCTGCTATTCTCTTTCTCTATCTCTCTCACTCTGTCTCTGTTCTTCCTCTCTCTCACTACGTTACAAACGGACAAACTTTATCTACTATCTTTCTTCCTCAAGCTACCTAATATAATCTTTCTCACTCTTTCTCCGACCAGCGTTACATTCCAAAGGCTACCAGATTTCTTATATAGGATACGATACCGAAAAAACTTCGTTCATCGTCGTACAGACTTCAAAGTTCACCTACTTTTTCCAATAGGTTACTTACAAAAATGATCATTTCACCATGTTATTATAGTTTGTAACAATGCGCACTGGCACTATTCGTGTCAAACATGTTAAACTGAACATTTTTTTATGAACAACATATTGTTGCACATGCGCAGTAGTGCACCACAGCTGTGTAAACGTGCGCACTACTAAACAAACATTTCACATGCGCAGTTGTTTTGTATTGCTGTTACACATGCGCAATCATGCACAGTCATAGTCACACATGTGCTCTAATTAAATTCAAAAATTACTCATGCGCAGTGCTGTACTTCACCAGATAATTAAATTTTCACTACATATAGCATACTTTTTTTAATAAGTGCGCAGTAAATTCCGTCTTATTATTGCGCATGCGTAACACGGTAACATGATATCTGCACATGCGCAAAGGTACTTTTATTTAAAAAATTTGTTAAAATTGTTTTCTTTTCATTATTATTGTAATTAATGACCCATAATAGAAAAGAATATTCAAAATTCAATTTAAATATTGGAATTCAAGAAATTTAATAGAAAAATTTATATTATTGAACATAAAAAATAATAAAAACATTAAAAGTGTATTTAATTTTATTAATTTTAATCTTTTTTTCTTTAAAATGTTTATAAAATGTAACAAATTTTGATCTGAAAGTTTTCAATTTTTCATACTTTTAAAAACCATTTTCTAGGGGTACCGGGGGGGGGGGGGTAATAAATATTTAACATACTGTCAGAAAATCTTCCATATAATTAGTGTTTAAAAAAGTTTTGTAAAAATTTACTTATTTATTGAGAATAACTAGTTTGAAAGTTCTCCCAATATTCATAAAATTGTACGTGGTAATCTTCTATTATATTAATACGATACCGAAAAAACTTCGTTCATCGTCGTACAGACTTCAAAGTTCACCTACTTTTTCCAATAGGTTACTTACAAAAATGTTCATTTCACCATGTTATTATAGTTTGTAACAATGCGCACTGGCACTATTCGTGTCAAACATGTTAAACTGAACATTTTTTTATGAACAACATATTGTTGCACATGCGCAGTAGTGCACCACAGCTGTGTAAACGTGCGCACTACTAAACAAACATTTCACATGCGCAGTTGTTTTGTATTGCTGTTACACATGCGCAATCATGCACAGTCATAGTCACACATGTGCTCTAATTAAATTCAAAAATTACGCATGCGCAGTGCTGTACTTCACCAGATAATTAAATTTTCACTACATATAGCATACTTTTTTTAATAAGTGCGCAGTAAATTCCGTCTTATTATTGCGCATGCGTAACACGGTAACATGATATCTGCACATGCGCAAAGGTACTTTTATTTAAAAAATTTGTTAAAATTGTTTTCTTTTCATTATTATTGTAATTAATGACCCATAATAGAAAAGAATATTCAAAATTCAATTTAAATATTGGAATTCAAGAAATTTAATAGAAAAATTTATATTATTGAACATAAAAAATAATAAAAACATTAAAAGTGTATTTAATTTTATTAATTTTAATCTTTTTTTCTTTAAAATGTTTATAAAATGTAACAAATTTTGATCTGAAAGTTTTCAATTTTTCATACTTTTAAAAACCATTTTCTAGGGGTACCGGGGGGGGGGGGTAATAAATATTTAACATACTGTCAGAAAATCTTCCATATAATTAGTGTTTAAAAAAGTTTTGTAAAAATTTACTTATTTATTGAGAATAACTAGTTTGAAAGTTCTCCCAATATTCATAAAATTGTACGTGGTAATCTTCTATCTATTATATTAATACGATACCGAAAAAACTTCGTTCATCGTCGTACAGACTTCAAAGTTCACCTACTTTTTCCAATAGGTTACTTACAAAAATGTTCATTTCACCATGTTATTATAGTTTGTAACAATGCGCACTGGCACTATTCGTGTCAAACATGTTAAACTGAACATTTTTTTATGAACAACATATTGTTGCACATGCGCAGTAGTGCACCACAGCTGTGTAAACGTGCGTACTACTAAACAAACATTTCACATGCGCAGTTGTTTTGTATTGCTGTTACACATGCGCAATCATGCACAGTCATAGTCACACATGTGCTCTAATTAAATTCAAAAATTACGCATGCGCAGTGCTGTACTTCACCAGATAATTAAATTTTCACTACATATAGCATACTTTTTTTAATAAGTGCGCAGTAAATTCCGTCTTATTATTGCGCATGCGTAACACGGTAACATGATATCTGCACATGCGCAAAGGTACTTTTATTTAAAAAATTTGTTAAAATTGTTTTCTTTTCATTATTATTGTAATTAATGACCCATAATAGAAAAGAATATTCAAAATTCAATTTAAATATTGGAATTCAAGAAATTTAATAGAAAAATTTATATTATTGAACATAAAAAATAATAAAAACATTAAAAGTGTATTTAATTTTATTAATTTTAATCTTTTTTTCTTTAAAATGTTTATAAAATGTAACAAATTTTGATCTGAAAGTTTTCAATTTTTCATACTTTTAAAAACCATTTTCTAGGGGTACCGGGGGGGGGGGGGGGGTAATAAATATTTAACATACTGTCAGAAAATCTTCCATATAATTAGTGTTTAAAAAAGTTTTGTAAAAATTTACTTATTTATTGAGAATAACTAGTTTGAAAGTTCTCCCAATATTCATAAAATTGTACGTGGTAATCTTCTATTATATTAATACGATACCGAAAAAACTTCGTTCATCGTCGTACAGACTTCAAAGTTCACCTACTTTTTCCAATAGGTTACTTACAAAAATGTTCATTTCACCATGTTATTATAGTTTGTAACAATGCGCACTGGCACTATTCGTGTCAAACATGTTAAACTGAACATTTTTTTATGAACAACATATTGTTGCACATGCGCAGTAGTGCACCACAGCTGTGTAAACGTGCGCACTACTAAACAAACATTTCACATGCGCAGTTGTTTTGTATTGCTGTTACACATGCGCAATCATGCACAGTCATAGTCACACATGTGCTCTAATTAAATTCAAAAATTACGCATGCGCAGTGCTGTACTTCACCAGATAATTAAATTTTCACTACATATAGCATACTTTTTTTAATAAGTGCGCAGTAAATTCCGTCTTATTATTGCGCATGCGTAACACGGTAACATGATATCTGCACATGCGCAAAGGTACTTTTATTTAAAAAATTTGTTAAAATTGTTTTCTTTTCATTATTATTGTAATTAATGACCCATAATAGAAAAGAATATTCAAAATTCAATTTAAATATTGGAATTCAAGAAATTTAATAGAAAAATTTATATTATTGAACATAAAAAATAATAAAAACATTAAAAGTGTATTTAATTTTATTAATTTTAATCTTTTTTTCTTTAAAATGTTTATAAAATGTAACAAATTTTGATCTGAAAGTTTTCAATTTTTCATACTTTTAAAAACCATTTTCTAGGGGTACCGGGGGGGGGGGGGGTAATAAATATTTAACATACTGTCAGAAAATCTTCCATATAATTAGTGTTTAAAAAAGTTTTGTAAAAATTTACTTATTTATTGAGAATAACTAGTTTGAAAGTTCTCCCAATATTCATAAAATTGTACGTGGTAATCTTCTATTATATTAATACGATACCGAAAAAACTTCGTTCATCGTCGTACAGACTTCAAAGTTCACCTACTTTTTCCAATAGGTTACTTACAAAAATGTTCATTTCACCATGTTATTATAGTTTGTAACAATGCGCACTGGCACTATTCGTGTCAAACATGTTAAACTGAACATTTTTTTATGAACAACATATTGTTGCACATGCGCAGTAGTGCACCACAGCTGTGTAAACGTGCGCACTACTAAACAAACATTTCACATGCGCAGTTGTTTTGTATTGCTGTTACACATGCGCAATCATGCACAGTCATAGTCACACATGTGCTCTAATTAAATTCAAAAATTACGCATGCGCAGTGCTGTACTTCACCAGATAATTAAATTTTCACTACATATAGCATACTTTTTTTAATAAGTGCGCAGTAAAATTCCGTCTTATTATTGCGCATGCGTAACACGGTAACATGATATCTGCACATGCGCAAAGGTACTTTTATTTAAAAAATTTGTTAAAATTGTTTTCTTTTCATTATTATTGTAATTAATGACCCATAATAGAAAAGAATATTCAAAATTCAATTTAAATATTGGAATTCAAGAAATTTAATAGAAAAATTTATATTATTGAACATAAAAAATAATAAAAACATTAAAAGTGTATTTAATTTTATTAATTTTAATCTTTTTTTCTTTAAAATGTTTATAAAATGTAACAAATTTTGATCTGAAAGTTTTCAATTTTTCATACTTTTAAAAACCATTTTCTAGGGGTACCGGGGGGGGGGGGGTAATAAATATTTAACATACTGTCAGAAAATCTTCCATATAATTAGTGTTTAAAAAAGTTTTGTAAAAATTTACTTATTTATTGGAGAATAACTAGTTTGAAAGTTCTCCCAATATTCATAAAATTGTACGTGGTAATCTTCTATTATATTAATACGATACCGAAAAAACTTCGTTCATCGTCGTACAGACTTCAAAGTTCACCTACTTTTTCCAATAGGTTACTTACAAAAATGTTCATTTCACCATGTTATTATAGTTTGTAACAATGCGCACTGGCACTATTCGTGTCAAACATGTTAAACTGAACATTTTTTTATGAACAACATATTGTTGCACATGCGCAGTAGTGCACCACAGCTGTGTAAACGTGCGTACTACTAAACAAACATTTCACATGCGCAGTTGTTTTGTATTGCTGTTACACATGCGCAATCATGCACAGTCATAGTCACACATGTGCTCTAATTAAATTCAAAAATTACGCATGCGCAGTGCTGTACTTCACCAGATAATTAAATTTTCACTACATATAGCATACTTTTTTTAATAAGTGCGCAGTAAATTCCGTCTTATTATTGCGCATGCGTAACACGGTAACATGATATCTGCACATGCGCAAAGGTACTTTTATTTAAAAAATTTGTTAAAATTGTTTTCTTTTCATTATTATTGTAATTAATGACCCATAATAGAAAAGAATATTCAAAATTCAATTTAAATATTGGAATTCAAGAAATTTAATAGAAAAATTTATATTATTGAACATAAAAAATAATAAAAACATTAAAAGTGTATTTAATTTTATTAATTTTAATCTTTTTTTCTTTAAAATGTTTATAAAATGTAACAAATTTTGATCTGAAAGTTTTCAATTTTTCATACTTTTAAAAACCATTTTCTAGGGGTACCGGGGGGGGGGGGGTAATAAATATTTAACATACTGTCAGAAAATCTTCCATATAATTAGTGTTTAAAAAAGTTTTGTAAAAATTTACTTATTTATTGAGAATAACTAGTTTGAAAGTTCTCCCAATATTCATAAAATTGTACGTGGTAATCTTCTATTATATTAATACGATACCGAAAAAACTTCGTTCATCGTCGTACAGACTTCAAAGTTCACCTACTTTTTCCAATAGGTTACTTACAAAAATGTTCATTTCACCATGTTATTATAGTTTGTAACAATGCGCACTGGCACTATTCGTGTCAAACATGTTAAACTGAACATTTTTTTATGAACAACATATTGTTGCACATGCGCAGTAGTGCACCACAGCTGTGTAAACGTGCGCACTACTAAACAAACATTTCACATGCGCAGTTGTTTTGTATTGCTGTTACACATGCGCAATCATGCACAGTCATAGTCACACATGTGCTCTAATTAAATTCAAAAATTACGCATGCGCAGTGCTGTACTTCACCAGATAATTAAATTTTCACTACATATAGCATACTTTCTTTAATAAGTGCGCAGTAAATTCCGTCTTATTATTGCGCATGCGTAACACGGTAACATGATATCTGCACATGCGCAAAGGTACTTTTATTTAAAAAATTTGTTAAAATTGTTTTCTTTTCATTATTATTGTAATTAATGACCCATAATAGAAAAGAATATTCAAAATTCAATTTAAATATTGGAATTCAAGAAATTTAATAGAAAAATTTATATTATTGAACATAAAAAATAATAAAAACATTAAAAGTGTATTTAATTTTATTAATTTTAATCTTTTTTTCTTTAAAATGTTTATAAAATGTAACAAATTTTGATCTGAAAGTTTTCAATTTTTCATACTTTTAAAAACCATTTTCTAGGGGTACCGGGGGGGGGGGGGGGTAATAAATATTTAACATACTGTCAGAAAATCTTCCATATAATTAGTGTTTAAAAAAGTTTTGTAAAAATTTACTTATTTATTGAGAATAACTAGTTTGAAAGTTCTCCCAATATTCATAAAATTGTACGTGGTAATCTTCTATTATATTAATACGATACCGAAAAAACTTCGTTCATCGTCGTACAGACTTCAAAGTTCACCTACTTTTTCCAATAGGTTACTTACAAAAATGTTCATTTCACCATGTTATTATAGTTTGTAACAATGCGCACTGGCACTATTCGTGTCAAACATGTTAAACTGAACATTTTTTTATGAACAACATATTGTTGCACATGCGCAGTAGTGCACCACAGCTGTGTAAACGTGCGTACTACTAAACAAACATTTCACATGCGCAGTTGTTTTGTATTGCTGTTACACATGCGCAATCATGCACAGTCATAGTCACACATGTGCTCTAATTAAATTCAAAAATTACGCATGCGCAGTGCTGTACTTCACCAGATAATTAAATTTTCACTACATATAGCATACTTTTTTTAATAAGTGCGCAGTAAATTCCGTCTTATTATTGCGCATGCGTAACACGGTAACATGATATCTGCACATGCGCAAAGGTACTTTTATTTAAAAAATTTGTTAAAATTGTTTTCTTTTCATTATTATTGTAATTAATGACCCATAATAGAAAAGAATATTCAAAATTCAATTTAAATATTGGAATTCAAGAAATTTAATAGAAAAATTTATATTATTGAACATAAAAAATAATAAAAACATTAAAAGTGTATTTAATTTTATTAATTTTAATCTTTTTTTCTTTAAAATGTTTATAAAATGTAACAAATTTTGATCTGAAAGTTTTCAATTTTTCATACTTTTAAAAACCATTTTCTAGGGGTACCGGGGGGGGGGGGGGGGTAATAAATATTTAACATACTGTCAGAAAATCTTCCATATAATTAGTGTTTAAAAAAGTTTTGTAAAAATTTACTTATTTATTGAGAATAACTAGTTTGAAAGTTCTCCCAATATTCATAAAATTGTACGTGGTAATCTTCTATTATATTAATACGATACCGAAAAAACTTCGTTCATCGTCGTACAGACTTCAAAGTTCACCTACTTTTTCCAATAGGTTACTTACAAAAATGTTCATTTCACCATGTTATTATAGTTTGTAACAATGCGCACTGGCACTATTCGTGTCAAACATGTTAAACTGAACATTTTTTTATGAACAACATATTGTTGCACATGCGCAGTAGTGCACCACAGCTGTGTAAACGTGCGCACTACTAAACAAACATTTCACATGCGCAGTTGTTTTGTATTGCTGTTACACATGCGCAATCATGCACAGTCATAGTCACACATGTGCTCTAATTAAATTCAAAAATTACGCATGCGCAGTGCTGTACTTCACCAGATAATTAAATTTTCACTACATATAGCATACTTTCTTTAATAAGTGCGCAGTAAATTCCGTCTTATTATTGCGCATGCGTAACACGGTAACATGATATCTGCACATGCGCAAAGGTACTTTTATTTAAAAAATTTGTTAAAATTGTTTTCTTTTCATTATTATTGTAATTAATGACCCATAATAGAAAAGAATATTCAAAATTCAATTTAAATATTGGAATTCAAGAAATTTAATAGAAAAATTTATATTATTGAACATAAAAAATAATAAAAACATTAAAAGTGTATTTAATTTTATTAATTTTAATCTTTTTTTCTTTAAAATGTTTATAAAATGTAACAAATTTTGATCTGAAAGTTTTCAATTTTTCATACTTTTAAAAACCATTTTCTAGGGGTACCGGGGGGGGGGGGGGGGTAATAAATATTTAACATACTGTCAGAAAATCTTCCATATAATTAGTGTTTAAAAAAGTTTTGTAAAAATTTACTTATTTATTGAGAATAACTAGTTTGAAAGTTCTCCCAATATTCATAAAATTGTACGTGGTAATCTTCTATTATATTAATACGATACCGAAAAAACTTCGTTCATCGTCGTACAGACTTCAAAGTTCACCTACTTTTTCCAATAGGTTACTTACAAAAATGTTCATTTCACCATGTTATTATAGTTTGTAACAATGCGCACTGGCACTATTCGTGTCAAACATGTTAAACTGAACATTTTTTTATGAACAACATATTGTTGCACATGCGCAGTAGTGCACCACAGCTGTGTAAACGTGCGCACTACTAAACAAACATTTCACATGCGCAGTTGTTTTGTATTGCTGTTACACATGCGCAATCATGCACAGTCATAGTCACACATGTGCTCTAATTAAATTCAAAAATTACGCATGCGCAGTGCTGTACTTCACCAGATAATTAAATTTTCACTACATATAGCATACTTTTTTTAATAAGTGCGCAGTAAATTCCGTCTTATTATTGCGCATGCGTAACACGGTAACATGATATCTGCACATGCGCAAAGGTACTTTTATTTAAAAAATTTGTTAAAATTGTTTTCTTTTCATTATTATTGTAATTAATGACCCATAATAGAAAAGAATATTCAAAATTCAATTTAAATATTGGAATTCAAGAAATTTAATAGAAAAATTTATATTATTGAACATAAAAAATAATAAAAACATTAAAAGTGTATTTAATTTTATTAATTTTAATCTTTTTTTCTTTAAAATGTTTATAAAGTGTAACAAATTTTGATCTGAAAGTTTTCAATTTTTCATACTTTTAAAAACCATTTTCTAGGGGTACCGGGGGGGGGGGGGTAATAAATATTTAACATACTGTCAGAAAATCTTCCATATAATTAGTGTTTAAAAAAGTTTTGTAAAAATTTACTTATTTATTGAGAATAACTAGTTTGAAAGTTCTCCCAATATTCATAAAATTGTACGTGGTAATCTTCTATTATATTAATACGATACCGAAAAAACTTCGTTCATCGTCGTACAGACTTCAAAGTTCACCTACTTTTTCCAATAGGTTACTTACAAAAATGTTCATTTCACCATGTTATTATAGTTTGTAACAATGCGCACTGGCACTATTCGTGTCAAACATGTTAAACTGAACATTTTTTTATGAACAACATATTGTTGCACATGCGCAGTAGTGCACCACAGCTGTGTAAACGTGCGCACTACTAAACAAACATTTCACATGCGCAGTTGTTTTGTATTGCTGTTACACATGCGCAATCATGCACAGTCATAGTCACACATGTGCTCTAATTAAATTCAAAAATTACGCATGCGCAGTGCTGTACTTCACCAGATAATTAAATTTTCACTACATATAGCATACTTTTTTTAATAAGTGCGCAGTAAATTCCGTCTTATTATTGCGCATGCGTAACACGGTAACATGATATCTGCACATGCGCAAAGGTACTTTTATTTAAAAAATTTGTTAAAATTGTTTTCTTTTCATTATTATTGTAATTAATGACCCATAATAGAAAAGAATATTCAAAATTCAATTTAAATATTGGAATTCAAGAAATTTAATAGAAAAATTTATATTATTGAACATAAAAAATAATAAAAACATTAAAAGTGTATTTAATTTTATTAATTTTAATCTTTTTTTCTTTAAAATGTTTATAAAATGTAACAAATTTTGATCTGAAAGTTTTCAATTTTTCATACTTTTAAAAACCATTTTCTAGGGGTACCGGGGGGGGGGGGGGTAATAAATATTTAACATACTGTCAGAAAATCTTCCATATAATTAGTGTTTAAAAAAGTTTTGTAAAAATTTACTTATTTATTGAGAATAACTAGTTTGAAAGTTCTCCCAATATTCATAAAATTGTACGTGGTAATCTTCTATTATATTAATACGATACCGAAAAAACTTCGTTCATCGTCGTACAGACTTCAAAGTTCACCTACTTTTTCCAATAGGTTACTTACAAAAATGTTCATTTCACCATGTTATTATAGTTTGTAACAATGCGCACTGGCACTATTCGTGTCAAACATGTTAAACTGAACATTTTTTTATGAACAACATATTGTTGCACATGCGCAGTAGTGCACCACAGCTGTGTAAACGTGCGCACTACTAAACAAACATTTCACATGCGCAGTTGTTTTGTATTGCTGTTACACATGCGCAATCATGCACAGTCATAGTCACACATGTGCTCTAATTAAATTCAAAAATTACGCTTGCGCAGTGCTGTACTTCACCAGATAATTAAATTTTCACTACATATAGCATACTTTTTTTAATAAGTGCGCAGTAAATTCCGTCTTATTATTGCGCATGCGTAACACGGTAACATGATATCTGCACATGCGCAAAGGTACTTTTATTTAAAAAATTTGTTAAAATTGTTTTCTTTTCATTATTATTGTAATTAATGACCCATAATAGAAAAGAATATTCAAAATTCAATTTAAATATTGGAATTCAAGAAATTTAATAGAAAAATTTATATTATTGAACATAAAAAATAATAAAAACATTAAAAGTGTATTTAATTTTATTAATTTTAATCTTTTTTTCTTTAAAATGTTTATAAAATGTAACAAATTTTGATCTGAAAGTTTTCAATTTTTCATACTTTTAAAAACCATTTTCTAGGGGTACCGGGGGGGGGGGGGTTATAAATATTTAACATACTGTCAGAAAATCTTCCATATAATTAGTGTTTAAAAAAGTTTTGTAAAAATTTACTTATTTATTGAGAATAACTAGTTTGAAAGTTCTCCCAATATTCATAAAATTGTACGTGGTAATCTTCTATTATATTAATACGATACCGAAAAAACTTCGTTCATCGTCGTACAGACTTCAAAGTTCACCTACTTTTTCCAATAGGTTACTTACAAAAATGTTCATTTCACCATGTTATTATAGTTTGTAACAATGCGCACTGGCACTATTCGTGTCAAACATGTTAAACTGAACATTTTTTTATGAACAACATATTGTTGCACATGCGCAGTAGTGCACCACAGCTGTGTAAACGTGCGCACTACTAAACAAACATTTCACATGCGCAGTTGTTTTGTATTGCTGTTACACATGCGCAATCATGCACAGTCATAGTCACACATGTGCTCTAATTAAATTCAAAAATTACGCTTGCGCAGTGCTGTACTTCACCAGATAATTAAATTTTCACTACATATAGCATACTTTTTTTAATAAGTGCGCAGTAAATTCCGTCTTATTATTGCGCATGCGTAACACGGTAACATGATATCTGCACATGCGCAAAGGTACTTTTATTTAAAAAATTTGTTAAAATTGTTTTCTTTTCATTATTATTGTAATTAATGACCCATAATAGAAAAGAATATTCAAAATTCAATTTAAATATTGGAATTCAAGAAATTTAATAGAAAAATTTATATTATTGAACATAAAAAATAATAAAAACATTAAAAGTGTATTTAATTTTATTAATTTTAATCTTTTTTTCTTTAAAATGTTTATAAAATGTAACAAATTTTGATCTGAAAGTTTTCAATTTTTCATACTTTTAAAAACCATTTTCTAGGGGTACCGGGGGGGGGGGGGTTATAAATATTTAACATACTGTCAGAAAATCTTCCATATAATTAGTGTTTAAAAAAGTTTTGTAAAAATTTACTTATTTATTGAGAATAACTAGTTTGAAAGTTCTCCCAATATTCATAAAATTGTACGTGGTAATCTTCTATTATATTAATACGATACCGAAAAAACTTCGTTCATCGTCGTACAGACTTCAAAGTTCACCTACTTTTTCCAATAGGTTACTTACAAAAATGTTCATTTCACCATGTTATTATAGTTTGTAACAATGCGCACTGGCACTATTCGTGTCAAACATGTTAAACTGAACATTTTTTTATGAACAACATATTGTTGCACATGCGCAGTAGTGCACCACAGCTGTGTAAACGTGCGCACTACTAAACAAACATTTCACATGCGCAGTTGTTTTGTATTGCTGTTACACATGCGCAATCATGCACAGTCATAGTCACACATGTGCTCTAATTAAATTCAAAAATTACGCATGCGCAGTGCTGTACTTCACCAGATAATTAAATTTTCACTACATATAGCATACTTTTTTTAATAAGTGCGCAGTAAATTCCGTCTTATTATTGCGCATGCGTAACACGGTAACATGATAACTGCACATGCGCAAAGGTGCTTTTTTTTTTTTTTTTTTTTTTTTTTTTTTTTTTTTTTTTAATTCCAACGAAAATTAAAATTTCGTTTTTCTCCACTTGTAAAATGTTGTGCGTACAATTTAGTCTCTAAAATTATATGTTTTAAACATTGCATTAAACTTTTTTGCTAACATGTTTTTTAATGTCAATTCATGTGGAAATTGCTAAACAATCATTATTTGTTACGATTTTTACCACTGCGCATACCTAACGTTTGTAGAAAGCTACTGCGCATGTGTAATGTTTGTAAAAAACTACTGCGCATGTGTTAAATCGACAAAAACCTACGCGCAATTTTTTCATTTGTTTTTTAAGAATAATTTTTTATTTTGTATCCTACTTTAAGTATATTTTTCTTACATTTTGAAATAATTAGTTTTTCGAAATAATTTAAATGACAATGTGTCGATTTAGACTATTTTTGGATAAATGAAAATTTTAACGATCACAAAGCTTTTTCTATGTGGAAACAAACATTATTCCAATATAGAAACATAACGGAAATAAACTCAGATTCGAAAATTTAATTTAAAAAAAAATGTAGATCCATTAAGATTTTTTATATTTTTTCTGTGATCATTTACAAAAATAGTTTAGATTATCAAGCTTCAAATTTTGCAATAATAATATAATAGAACTCATACTCAACTAGTACCTATAATCGATCAGTGATAATTCAATTAGACAACATTAATTAATAGCTTCATAATATTGATGTAAATAATACATTACATATTACAAGATTTATTTTTTCCAATATAATAATAATAAAACATAACAATAAAAATTATTGAAATATAAAAAATTTGTAAAAAAAATATTAAACATTCAATTAACAATAAGTTTACTAATATTTTATGAAATGTCCACATCAATAAACAATTAAATTAATATTAATGACCGAGCGAGCGTCAGCGAGCGAGGTTCATTACGCTAGTTATAATAAATTATAAATATCAAATTGTTTAAATACAACTTCACTGCAAAAACAGATGTCTTGTTTTAAGACATCTATGTGGTCAATTTTAATTTTAAGACATTTTTAAGTATCTTAATATCAACAAATGAAATTAAATAAATTAAAACCTACAATATGAAATGTATGATAATTATTTGTACTTTAAAAGGTATAGATAATTAATTATACTATAAAAGGTATAGACAATTATATAATACTGTAAAGTATTGTCAATGATAATTGTTTATAATTAGAAAACATTATTTATTAGCAGTTACCATAACTGCACTGCAAAAACATGGTGACTTAAATTGGACAAAAATGTCTTAAATTAAGATACTTTTGGTGTCTAAGACACGAAAAATGTCCTAATTTAAGACATTTTTGAGCAATTTAAGACAACTGTTTTTGCAGTGTGTATTACCCATATTGCATGATTTAAAAACAATGTCCATAAGAACATATAATAAATCTATAATATAAAAATCTATAATATAAAAATTGGACCAAATGTCCATAACCTTTAAGATCATAGCTTTATTTAAAAAATTGTTATATTTTATTTTATATTTTAAAACAGTATATATTCTGAATAAAGAAAAAATTTTTTCTACTCTCTAAATCTGAATTAGTGGGTTTCTACTAATGAATTAGCGAAAAGTGAGCTACTATTAAAATAGTAAGAATTTTACTAATTTTTAGTAGAAAACTACTAAGAATTAGTAGAAAACTACTAATCTTGTAGTAGAAAACTACTAATTAAATTAGTAAAAAAAACTACTTTTTTGAAAAGTAAAGTTTCACTATTTCAATTAGTAGTTTTCTACTAAGAATTAGTAATTTTCTACTAAGAATTAGTAGTTTTCTACTATGAATTAGTCAAATTCATGGCTCATTTTTCTCTAATTCATAATTCATAGTTTTCATAGTAGAAAACTACTAATTCTTAGTAGAAAACTACTAATTCAGATTTAGAGAGTACAATTCGGATGTAGGCTTTTTATTCATGCTTTTGTAATATCATTTCACAAGATTTCGTAGTCATTTAAAGTTTGAACATTTTAAACAAATATTTTTAATATAATATTAAAAAATAAATTGAATAAGATTAAATATTTATTTAGGACAACATTTATAAAATTTTAGAATTAAAATAAAATTGCAAAAAATAGTTGAAATTAAAGAAAATAATTGCAAATTTGGCAGATTAATTGGAAAAAAATAATAAAATCAATTAAAAATTGGAGAAAGTAATTTAAAAAACATAAAAATGTTTTAAGAATAAAGAAAATAACTCAAATTTGAGAAAAATACTTAAAATCTTTAAAAATGTATTTAAAAAAAAATTGAATAATGAAAAATAGGAAAAAATAATTGAAAACTGGAGAAAGAAGGTTGAAAATTGAGATAAATAATTAACAATTTTAAAAAATAATTAAAATTTGAGAAAATAATTGAAATAATTACAAATTAGGTATATTTTAAAATTAAAATAAAGGAAAGTTAAAGAAAATTTCAGAAATTAGAGAAAATAAATGAAAAAGGATTAATATAATTTAAAATTGAAGAAAATAATATAAATAATTGAAAATTGAATGAAATATTTGGAATATGTGATAAATTGTTGAAAATTTTGGAAATTATAATAAAGCAAACGAAAAAAATTGAAAATTGAAGGAAATAAATTTTGAAAAATAATTGAAATATGATACAAACAATGATAAATTGTTAAAAATAAATGACATTTGATTGAAATAATTGAAAAAATTACAGAATTTTTTTTAAATAAAATAAATAATATAAATTTGAGAAAAATACATATGAAAATCTTAGAAAGTAATAGAAAAAAACAAGATTAACTAAAAATTGGAGAACAATTTAAATTTGCGATAATTAATAATAAACGAAAATGGAAATTATGGAAACAAATGAAAATAATTAAAAATTGTAGAAAATAATAAATAAATAAAGTTAGTATAGATAAATAAATAAATAAATAATTGAAATTTAAAAAAAATACAAAATCTTAGAAAATAATGTTAGAAAATGAGAATAGTAATTAACAATCGAGAAACATAATTGAGAAATGGTAAAATTAATTCAAAATTAAAAAAAATAATTGACATTAGCAGGAAATAATTTAAGATTGAGAAAAAAAATTGAAATATGATGAAAATAAATTAAATATCAAAAATTGAAAACAGTAAATAAAATTTGAGAAAAATAATGGAAAAAATAAGAGAATGTACGTTAAAAAAAAATTCTTACAAATTTTTAATTAAAGAGAATAATTAGAAAATCGCAGAACGAATCGAAATTTGATAAAAATAATTGAAATATCAGATAAATAATTAAAATTTTTAAAAATTATGCCAAAATAATTAAAAATTAAAAAAAAACTAGGCCAAAATAATTAGAAATTAAAGAAAACTAGGCTAAAAAAATTAGAAATTAAAGAAAATAACAGAAAAATTGCAGAATTTATTTTCAAGCATAAGAAAATAATCAAAAATTGAAGAAAATATAATTGAAATTTTAGAAAAATGCTTAAAAATCTTAGAAAATGAGTATAATAATTAACAATGGAGAAAAATAATTAAAAAATGATCAAATTAATTCAAAATTGAAAAAAACAATTGAAATATGATAAAACTAATTTGAGATTGAGAAAAAAATTGAAATATAATAAAAATAATTTAAACATGATAAATAATTGAAGGCAGTAAATAAAATTTGAGAGAAATAATTGAAAAAATCATAGAATATATTAAGAAAAGAAAATAATTTCAAAATTATTGAAAATTTTTTAATTAACAAGAATAATTAAAAAATCGCAGAAATAATCGAAAATTGATGAAAATAATTGAGATTTTAGATAAGTAATCGAAATTTTTCATATTTATGCCAAAATAATAAAAATTATTGAAAAATCGTTTAAAACATGGAAAATTGATAACAATAACATAAAATTGAGATAATAATTAAAAATTTAGGTAATTAATTAAAAAATAATGAAAATATTAAAAGACGAAGAAAATAGTTGCAAAAGGATGAAAAGAAATGAAAATTGAATAAAATAATTGAAAATTGAGATATATATTTGAAAGTTCAGGAAATTAATTCAGAAATTATGAAAATGATTAAAAATTGGAAATACATGCAAAATGACAAAAATAATGGTAAATTAAAAAAATTAATATAAATTTTTTGCTAATCCAATAAATCATTAACGGTTTCACAACCAGTTATTATTATTAGTATTATTTTATTTTTTTTATTTAATTTCTACAATATAAAATTTTTTATTAATTTTAATTAAAAGGATAAAGTTTGCTATTAAATTATCTCATTTTTTCACAAAAGAAGACATTTTGATAACAAAAAAAGAATTAATTTGTGATTTTTTGGTACTATATCTTATCAAAAAGATGCCGTATTAGATTTTTGTGGTTAAAAATAAAATCTATATACGGTATCTTGAATTTTATAAAAAAAATTTATATTCAGTACTGTTCTAAAAAACAATTATTTTGCTTTTTTTTAACGTCAATAAATTAAAATAAGCGAAAAAGCTGAATTATTTTAGTATTAAATTAAATATAAAATTGAAAGGAAATAAAATTTGAATGAATTTCATTCATGGTCAAATAAAATTTTCATCAATATAACTTTTTGTTTATAAAAATTAGAATTGATGGACACTTGAATACATTAAAATTTCTACTGATTGAAATTTGAATAATGGAGAAAATTAAATACGATCCATGCAAGTTGGATTAAAAAAACATAAAACAAAATATTTATATGTTTTTGAACATAAAATATAGTACATTTTGTAACAATTTTTTTATTTAATACATAATTATATATATGTTTATGTATATTACATTAAAATTAATTTAGTTTAAAAAATGTACCAAAACTTATTTAAAACAATATGTTTATGAAAGTGGGTTTTACTCTTATCCTATAAAGTCGATTTTTTTTAAAACAGAACAAGAGAATTTTTGCAGATACTTATTCATACATTATAACCCTGATTTATGTTTGTTTATATAATTCTTTTTTCATTTTGAACAAACTCCAAATAAAAAAATCATTTTTTCTCCAAACTAATAAAAAAATTAACGTACCATGTAAAAATGATAAAATTTAGCATACAATAGGTAAAAAATAAAACTGCTATTATAAAGATAATTCGTATGAAAAAATTATTAACATTTTTTCAAAAAATTTGCCAGAAACTTCTGGTTTTTAAAAATAACTATTTATAAAAAAAATAATAATTGCTATCTTAATAAACTTACTATACGTGCTCGATGGATTTTAGAAAACTTGATGAATGTTATACAGATTTTTGGTTAGCATAAAAATAAAAAATAATATTGACATTTTTTAAAGAAAACTTCAAGTGATTCGACAGCCAATAATGTTTTTAACAACAATGATATACGGTATCTCGAATTTTAGAAAAAAAAAATTACATATACTATTCCAAAGTACAGCTATTTTAGTATAGTTTTGTTACCACTTTTTTAATTATGTAAACAAATACATCTATTTTGCGCTTTTTATATAAACATTTAATAATGTAATAATAATCTATAATTAAATTAATAAATCAGGATTATAATCTATGAATATATGGATTTACAAAAATTCTCCTGAGTTCTGTTTTTAAGAAATTGACTTTAGGTTATAAATGTAAAATCCACTTTCATAAAAATATTGTTTTAAATAAGTTTTGGTACATTTTTAAACTAAATTAATTTCAATGTACTATATAAACATATATAATTATGTATTAAATAAAACATTGTTACAAAATTTTGTTTGATTGTTAAATCCAACAATTCCTTTTTTTTTTCGTGTAGATTTCTTCGTGCAACAATTATAGATGGTCCACTACAAGATTGGCTCAAAAGCATTTGAAATTCAGCCAGAATCGTGTAGTGAGATTAACTCAATTTAACCACTTCTTTGTCAATTATTTTTCTTTGATAGACTTTTCGACTGATTGGAATTTGGGAGGATTAAAATTTGAATAATTTGATGTTTGAGTCAAACGAAATTAATAGGTGAGAACATTTGAATCGATATAGATTTATAATGATATTAATATTAATATCATATTATGATCAATATCAAATCAATCATAATCATATCATGATCAATATCACATCAATCATAATCATATCATGATCAATATCACATCAATCATTATCATATCAAAGACTATTATATCCACCAATAATAATTATTATAAAAGATACAATAGTCTTTGATATGATAATGATCATTATCAATATCAAATTATCATTATCACAACAGTCATTATCATATCAAAGACTATTGTATCTTTTATAATAATTATTATTGGTGGATATAATAGTCTTTGATATGATAATGATTGATGTGATATTGATCATGATATTTATTTATTTTTTATTTATTTAAGAAGTATAAAGCCCAACAGTTAAATAACCAATAATAGGGCTACAAAGAATGATAAACATATATTACAAAATGATAATGATAATGATTGGTGTAATATTGATCATGATACGATAATGATTAATGTGGTATTTATCATGATATGATAATTGATGATGATATGATACTGATCAATACGACATTTGTCAATATGATATCGTTCAAATTGACAATGGCTAATATGATATAATATATTGATCCAAATTCATTCATGATTTGAATAATTAAACCAATCATTAAAAAATCCAGAAAAACGTATTTCATAAAGCATAAAAAGATACAGAATAGAAAATTCCCTTTCTTTGTTTTTAAATCTACCTTTTCCGAAACGGTAAAAATATATGAAACTAAGAGAGAAAATAATGAATAAACTAACAAGATGAGCCAGCAGACGTCTTAATAGCTTCCTAAACCCTTCATAGGCTCACTTGCTGACATTACGTAATAGACCTAGTAATACTGAGGCAATTAAGTTTGTCCGAGGCTGTCTGGCTCGATTAAGCGGTCTAGAGTCTCGATTCAGGGAATCTGACGTTTCGCTGAGTAGAGGCCATGGAATTTAAGTACGTAACTAAAACTCTGACAGATGTTCTTTACTTCAACCTATAATATAATGCACCTCCTTTGCAGTCTTGACACATATTCACTAAAACATCATCATTCTAATTACAACAAAATTACATTTCAAAAATGTCGTAAATACCAAGGGTATAATTTTGAAGAATGAAAAACATGATAAAAAAAGTGAAACAAGTATACCTATTTAAAAAAAGAAGGGTGGTTTTCGAAAAAAGATAAATTTTGCAAGAGAAAATCCTCCTTAGGGGGATCCTGTAGGAATATATTTTTGAGATGAGTATAACCATAAGTGCATCCGTGCGCTGTGTATATATGTATACAGAGTAGCTGTACGATATCGAGTTACTGGCTAGCATAGCTTATGTAAATACGGAAAGACAAGGGCGTGTATTCCCGTTCTCTCTTCTCTTTTTCTGGCTTTTCTGAGTTTAAGTAGAAGACGTTAGGACGTTACCACACGTGTGTAATAGTCGCATATACCTATACTCTTAAAATTAGTACATATCAGCAAAATTATTGCTAATTTTAGCACTTTATTTAAATCAATTAATAATATGGTATCTATAAGTATATCCATCAGACTTTTCCTGTGGTCTCTTTTAGGGTCCTTAAAGATAATAGTGAATTCTTATTCTGGAACCAACTACCGATTGGCAGGTAGTACAGAATAATCCGGCTTAAAGAATTTTGAAACACCGAAAGCGTTTTAACGCGATTCCCTCGCACGACTGCCTCTTTTGCTTTTGAATTGTATTTTGTATTATATTCCCGGGACCTGTCTACCCTCTTACATTTATCCTCAACTTATTTATCTACATGTGTATTATTTAGCGGCTGCTAAGCTCATTTCCATCACGTAATAGCATCCTTTAACAACAAATCGCATCTCCAGATTGCATCGAATATTAAGTCCTTTAAAATCTTATCTTCGTTCAATAAGAACAATTTTGTAATCTTATAATTGACCCCGAAAGTGTAATATAAAAATAGCAGAAAATAATCCAAATTTTAATTCAATGGTAATTTTAGTTGATTGTGATTCTGTAATTGATTCTAATATCAATTTGACTATGTATCTATAATATATAAAAGACGAATACAAATGTCGATCTGACAGGAGCAGTAGCTACGAAAAAATTGACTATTGATTTGAAGTTTGTAAACAAAACTCACGCAATGTGTGTTGAAGAGGTTCCCTATTATTTTAGACCTATTTTTTCCTATCTGCTTATAGAATCAGCTGCCTCCCTTTTGGTAATTTTCTTTTGCTGGTCCAGAATGCCTCACCTGCCACAAGAAGCCCTATATACCTAAGATAAAGTTTTGGTTTCAGTAAACACGACTTTCGCTTCGTTAATTTTTCCTCCATAGATCACGGTTTCTTTTGTTATTTCAAATATCTAACGCATTATTTATTTTTAGATTAAATAAATTAATTTCTTAATCTTAGATAAATCACAACTTATTATATTTAACAGCCTCGTAGGATTTTGTTATTTTTCAACATCTTTTGATGTTTCAAACACAGGATTGATAAATCATATAGGTACATATTTTGATCATCTGTATTAGCAGAATTTTTTAAATTTTGTAAAGAATAAAATATTTAATTAGTTGCAGGGTGTCTACTCACCGGAAAAATTGACAGGGCAAAAAAAGTAAAATTCGTTTGAAACTTGTTACTCGGGGGTTTTCAAAGTCTCTGATTGTGAATACGATGTCAGATTTACCAAATTTTCAAAATTCAAAATGGCGGGTTCAATATGGCAGACGTATTTTGCAAAATTGCTCAAATTCACTTCAAACTTGTTACTCAGTGGTAATCCATGTCGTTGGTTACTAATCTGAAGGTAGATTTTTAAATAAATTTTTAACAATTTCTAACAATTTTTTTTTAGTTAACAATTTTTAAGCGAATTTGAGCATTTTCACGGCGCCTGTGATTCACTTTTTTTAAAATCACTCACTATTACTCACTATAAAAAAAACTAACTTTTCTCACTTTCTTAGTAAAATGATTATTATTATTATTATTATATACAATTATTATTTTTTTGAAATTTCAATTATTTTTGACAATATTTAATTAGTTTCCTCTAATTTTAATTAATTTCAAAATTTTTTAATTAATGTCTACAAATTTAAAATTTTTAAACCAGTATTGTCAATTACTTTCCTAGTCTTTTAATTTTTTCCTCGAATTTCAATTATTTTATTATCTTCCTATTATTCAATTATTTTTGTTATTATTCAATTATTTTTATCATTTTTGAATTATTTTCTGCATATTTCTATTAATTTTGACATTTGAAAATTATTTTCATCAAATGTCAATAATTTTTTTCAATCTTTTTTTTTTATGGTCATGAATTTCTCAATTTATTACAGTTTTCAATTTTTTTCTACGAATTTCAATTATTTTCTTCAAATAACAGCAATTTTCTGCAATAATTTTATTATTATGTATCAATAATTTTTAAATACTTGACACCAATTGCCAATTATTTTTTACAAATTTCATTTATTTTTTTCAAATTTCAATTATTGTTTTTTCAAACTTTCATTCTTTTAATTATTCATAACAGTTGTAAATTATTCATGTCATTATTCAATTATTTATCTCAAACTTTTATTACTTTTGTTATTTTTCATGTATTACTTTCAAATTTAAATTTTTTGTGATTTCTCAATTATTATCTTGAAATTTCAATTATTTTTGTCATTTTTAAATTGTTTCTTAAAATTTTCAATTAATCTAGTAATTTCTCAATTGTTGTCAATATTTTCGATATTGCTTTATTACTTTCTCCTAATTTTATACTTATTTTCTTATATCTTTACATTATTTTCATTAATTTTTTAATTTCTTACTTCAATTTTTATTTAATTTTGTCATTTCTTAAATTCTTTTTAAATTTTAATTATTTTTATCATTTTTCAAGTCTTTTTTTTTAAATTTTTTATTTTTTACTTAATTTTTAATTAGTTTTTTCATCTTTTCAATTATTTGTCTCAAATTTTTTTTATTTTTCATGTGTAACCTTCAAATTTAAAGTTTTTGTGATTTCTCAATTATTTTCTTCAAATTTTTGTTATTTCTCGACTATTTTTTCCTATTTTCAATTATTTTTGTCACTTTTTAATTGTTTTTTAAAATTTTCAATTAATTTAGTCATTTTTCAATTAATATCAAATTTTCGACATTTTTTTATTACTTTCTCTAAATTTTACTTATTTTCTTATATCTTTAAATTATTTTCATGAATTTTTAAATTTCTTACTTCAATTTCCATTTATTTTTGTCATTTCTCAAATTCTTTTTAAATTTTAATCATTTTTATCGTTTTTCAAGTTTTTTCTTCAAATTTGTTATTTTTACTTAATTTTTAATTAGTTTTTTCATCTTTTCAATTATTTGTCACAAATTTTTTTTATTTTTTTTATTTTTCATGTATTACCTTTAAATTTAAAGTTTTTGTGATTTATCAATTATTTTCTTCAAATTTCTGTTATTTTTGTTATTTCTCGACTACTTTTTCCTATTTTCAATTACTCTTGTAATTTTTTAATTGTTTTTTAAAATTTTTAATTAATTTAGTCATTTTTCAATTAATATCAATATTTTTGACATTTTTTTATTACTTTCTCTAAATTTTACTTATTTTCTTATATCTTTAAATTATTGTCATGGATTGTTCAATTTCTTACTTTATTTAACATTTAATTTGTTCATTTTTCAATTATTTTTGTCATTTGTCAATTGCTTTTTATTTTTAAATTTAATTATTTTTATCATTTTTCAAGTATTTTCTTCAAACTTTAATTTTTTTTGTGATTTTGCAATTATTTTGTCATTATTCAAGTATTTTCTTTAAGCGTCAATTTTTATCTCCAATTTTTCAAATATTGATGATTAATTTTTTTTTGTTTCTCCATTTTTCAATTATTTATTTAATTTTTTACGTCTTTTCATACATTATCATACATTTTTTACATAATTTTAAATTAGTTTTTTTATCTTTCATTTTTTTTCTTCTTGGTTCAATTATTTTTGTCATTTATCAACTATTTGTTCCATTTTTTGATTATTTTTGTAATTTTCAAATATTCTTGTCATTTCTCAATTGTTTTTTTTTTAATTTTAATTATTTTTATCATTTTCAAGTATTTTCTTTAAATTTCTATCAATTTTATGATTTTTCAATTATTTAATTATTTCTTTTTAATCGTCAATTTTTTTTCTCCAATTTTTTAATTATGTTAAAAAAATTTTTTTTTCCATTTTTCAATTATTTTTGTTTTATTTTCAAGTCTTTTCTTCAAATTTTTAATTTTTAACTTATTTTTAATTAGTTTTGTCATGTTTCATTTTGTTTCGTCAAATTTCAATTATTTTTGTCATTTTCCAATTATTTTCTTCGAATTTCTATTATATCTTTGTCATTTGATATTAGATCCGCGATTTTGAATTGTGGACTGATTAGTTCATAAAATAAATTATATTATATTATTATTTACTGTTAATAGTTAATCGGTCATCGGCCAATAGTTATTTAATGAAAATATTCCAAAAATGAACAAATGTTGTTACATTTTTAACGTTTTTCAAGGTACCTTTTTTACAATTTTATCTTTTCTTACCATTTTTTTAAAAATGATTCAATTTAAGTAAATAATATCGTATTTTCTTCAGAAAAGCAAGCTCTACAACTTCACCTCGTCGGATTTTTGAAAAAGTGGATAATTTTTTATATAAAGCAGTTTGTTTATAAATATTTAGAAATATGTTTTTAAATAAATTACTATATTTAAAAAATGGTTGACTTTTTTAATAATCTGACGAGGTAAAGTTGTAGAGTTTGTTTTTCTGAAGAAAATAAGCTATTATTTACTTAAATTGAATCATTTTTAAAAAAAATGGTAAGAAAAGATAGAATTGTAAAAAAGGTATCTTTGAAAAACGTTAAAAATGTAACAACATTTGTTCATTTTTGAAATATTTTCATTAAATAACTATTGGCCGATGGTCGATTAACTATTAACAGTAAATAATAAGTCAAGAAATAATTTATTTTAATTAATAATTGCTATTAAATGAAATACTAACTTTTGACAGGGTCTGCCCATATAGGAGAAATACCTTAAAAAAACATGTATTGACTTTTTATACCCAATCTGCTTAATATTTCTTTTTAACCGATAATTTTTTTAATATTATAGCTATTAATTATACATAAAAGAAATCCGGGAAAAATGTGATTTTAGATCCGGGAAAACCGGGAATTTGAAAATCATGGTAGACACTCTGTATAGTTGATAAATTGACATTTTCAACATTTATCCACAAATATCTGTGTTTTTTTTTATGATTTAAGATTTTTTTACTCGCAGTATTAATAGACATCTAGAGAATTGTGAAGTTTTTTTTTTTTATTTAAACCATGATTTTAATGCAAATACCCCAATGATTTAAATCAAAGTGCCCTGTTAAAAGATTATTACAAAATCACGTATATATAAAAAATAATTTTCCGTCTAAAAGTGAATGTCCCAGTGTGAGAAAATGGACAAAAAAAAAAGTAAAAGAAAAACAAGACGGGGGTCCCGATTAGCATAATTCCTAATTTAATTTCTCGATAAATCCAAGCCAGCGCGCGCCTAAACGCGTTCGTAGATCTTATCGTGTCGCGATTCCACTAATTCGTAGCTAAGTTTATCGCCTGCGATAAGATCTGGTTGTTTCGAGGGCCAAGGGGCCGAGGACCTTTGTAAAAAGGATTACCAGAATTTCACCTAAAGTGTTATATTCCATGCATTTACCCTTAAAACTCAAGTGAATATACTGTATATATATATAATTAGCATATTACATTCAAAAGTACAGTATCACAACCATCACTATAAAGATTATATTTATACCATCATCTGTTTTCCTAAATGATCCATTAATTATTAATTATTATTCACCTACTAATCTAGTTTATGGTGATTTTAAAGTTTAAATTCAAAGGGACTAGATGTTTAAATCTCCGTTTGGTTATAGCTATAGACAAGGTGTGCAAAGATTCATCATAAGACTGTTCCAGTAGTGTGAATTCCCAACTGGCTGCTGGAACAGCCTTTTGGAATTTCGAGATAACTTGTTAATTTACGAGCTGGACAATGAATAAAAATTCCCCAAGGTTCCTCTGATCCGAATCTCGATCGTCGTCTGTCTCTATAGACGGGCTTAAATCGTATTTCAGGTAACTTTACAACGAAGCCGTGGTTTTACGAATGCAATAGAATGCGACGCCTGCTGTTTATGGCAAAATGCTATAAACAGTTTCCTCAACTTGACAAACCCATTTTCACTTTAACCACAACCAATTTTCAATCTCAATTATAAAGTCAACTAGCAAAATAAAACATACGCGCAAGCGCGCGATTAGTTTTCCATACATTTTAGAAATGATAAAATACAATAATAAATAAAACAAATCGATAAATAATATTTATATAATAAGAAGAAAAAAATATTTTAAATATAGTATTTAAAAATCAATTAATATAAATAAAATAAATATTTATTCAGGACAAATTTTATAATATTTTAGAATTGAAAAGAATTGCAAAAAATAATTGAAATTAAACAAAATAATTGCAAATTTTGTAAATTAAATGAACAAGAATCATGAAATCAATTAAAATTTGGGGAAAGCAATTTAAAGTAAAATTATATCATAACAATGTATTAAACATAAAGAAAATAATTTAAATTTGAGAAAAATACTCGAGAATCTTAAAAGTAAAATAAAACAAAATTGAATAATGAAAAATTAGAGAAAAAAATTGAAATTTAAAAAAACATGGTTAAAAATTGAGATAAATAAATTAAAATTAAAGAAAATAATTAAAATTTGAGAAAATAATTAAACAAATTACATAAAATATTTTAAATAAAGAAAAGTTAAACAAAATATGAGAAAAATACTTAAAACTTTCAAAAGTTCATTGAAATAAAAGAAAATAATTAAAAATTAGAGACAATAAATGAAAAAAAGATCAACTTAATTTAAAATTGAAGAAAATAATATAAATTATTAAATAATTGAAAAGTTAGATATAGTTAAAAAATTTTAAAATTATGAAACAAGTCTAAAGAATTGAAGGAAATAAATTTTGGAAAATAATTGAAAAAATGTTTTTAAATTTTAAATTTGACGAAAAAAATTAAAATAAGATACTAACAATGATAAGTTGTAAAAAATAAATTACATTTAAGTGTGATAATTAAAAAAACTACAGAATTTTTTGAGGAAATTAATTGCATGTGTATATATTTTAAACTAATTCAGAAACCATAATTTTAAAACGTGGACATAAAAAGATGAATAAATATAAATACATACTAACTTCAGGAGTTTACGGAGATTATTATTATTTAATTTTCACGAGTTTGATTTTTTGAAAATTGACAAAATTCCGAAACCTTAGTAAAATGTTTTTTCCTGTTTTATCTATTATCTCAAGTTAAATTAACTGCTCCTTTAATTTTAATAATCCTTTCTTTTTTCATGTGGAATTTGACAAAGGACATTACAAATTACAAAGAAAAATAAATTAAATTGAATAATAAGTATTTTGTCAAGCTTGGATATTGCTTTAATATTTTGGAAATATAGATGACTTTAAAATCCACTCGCGACGATTTTTTCGTGTTTCTAATAGCAATACTCTCTAAAATTTGAATTAGTCAAAAATAACTAATTTCAAAGGAAAGACTTTGTCACTATAATTCAAATAGTTATATTAATACTAATCATTTAGTAAAAAAAAACTAATTATTAGTCAAATTCATTTTTAGGTTATGTCAAAATAACTAATATTTTAGCAAAATTTTGTTTACTAATTCAATTAATCAAATTTTAAATATTTTTTAGTTATATTTTTACTAATAATTAGTTATATTTTCCTAATAATTAGTATAAATATAAGTAAAATAAAGTTAAAATTTGACTAATTGAAATAGTAAACAGAATTTTACTACATTGTTTTCTGCATTTTTTCTCTCTAAATCTAAATTAGTAGTTTTCTACTAATGAACTAGCGAAAAGTGAGCTATTATTAAATAAGTAAGAATTTTACTATTTTTTAGTAGAAAACGACTAATTTTTAATAAAAAAAACTACTAATTTTTAGTAGAAAACTTTTAATTAAATTAGTAAAAAAATCGACTAATTTAAAAGTAAAGTTTCACTATTTCAATTAGTAGTTTTCTACTAAAAATAAGTAGCTTTCTACTAAACAATTAGTAAGATTGTTGGCTCACTTTTCGATAATTCATAGTAGAAAACTACAAATTCAGATTTAGAGAGTTAATTATTTTTTTTAGTTTTTTCAATCAATTTTTCAATTTTTATTATTTTTTCCTCAACATTAAATGAATTTAATTAATTATTCCTAGATTTTATATTATTCATCGCAAATTTAATTTAATATTTTTAATTCACCATTCTTTTTGTCATTTTGCAATTATTATTTTCAATTTTTAATAATTTTTTTAATTTCTGAATTAATTTCCTGAACTTTCAAATATGTATCTCAATTTCCAATTATTTGGTTCAGTTTCCATTTCTAATTATTATTTTGCAATTATTTTCTTTGTTTTTTTTTTTAATATTTTCATTGTCTTTCAATTAATTTTCTGAATTTTCAGCTTTTATCTCAATTTTAGGTTATTGTCATCAATTTTCCATCTATTAAACAATTTTTCAATTATTTTCTTCAATTTCTAATTATACTTATTATTTTGGCCTAATTTTAAATCTTAAATTTACTTTTCTCCAATTTTAATTATTTTGTTTAGTTTTTTTAATTTTAATAGTTTTTTCCTTAAACATTAAATAAATTAAATTATTTATTCCTAGATTTTATATTATTTATCGCAAATTTAAATTAATATTTTTAATTTACCATTCTTTTTGTCATTTTGCAATTATTTTTTTCAATCTTTAATTATTTCCATAGTTTCTTCATTAATTTTCTGAACTTTCAAATATATATCTCAATTTTCAATTATTTTGTTCAGCTTTCATTACTTTTTTATTATTTTGTTATTATTTTTTTCATCTTTTAATATTTTCATTATTTTTCAATTAATTTCCTAAATTTTCAGTTATTATCTCAATTTTAGGTTATTGTCATCAATTTTTTTCGATATTTGTCTCAATCTTAAATTATTTTCAGCATATTTCAATTATTTTTTTTTCAATTTTGAATTAATTTGATCATTTTTCAATTATTTTCCTCCATTGTTAATTATTATTCTCATTTTATAAAATTACTTTCTAAGATTTTTAGGTTTTTTCAAAAATTTCAATTATTTTCTTCAATTTTTAATTATTTTCATTTGTTTTTATAATTTCCAATTTTTTTTATTAATTTTAGTAAATTTCAATTATTTTTAATTTTTTATCTTTCTTCAATTTTTTTCTCCAATTTTTAGTTAATTTAATTTTTTTCAATTGATTTCTAAAATCTTCATACATTTATTAAACCATTTTTCAATTATTTACTTTTGCTTAAAAAAAAATTCTCCAATTTTTCTATTATTTTCTTAAATTTCTAATTATTTTGGCATAATTTTCAAAAATTTCAATTATTTATCTGAAACTTTATTTACTATTTTCAATTTTTCATATTTTACTTATTTTCATCAAATTTCGATATTTTTCTCAATTTTAAATTATTTATCTCAATTTTCATTCTTTTTTTTCTATTTTTTCGTTTGCTTTATAATTTTTAAAATTTCAAACTATTTATCTGACATTCCAATTATTTAATTCAATTTTCAATTAATAATATTATTTTTTATATTATTTTCTTCAATTTTCAATTATTTTCTCCAATTGTTCATTATTTAATTATTTTCAATTTATTTTCAAGATTTTCAATTATCTCTCTCAAATTTGAATTATTTTCTTTATTTTTAAAACATTTCTATGATTTTTTAAATTACATCCACCAATCTTTAATTGATTTCATTTTTTTTCAATTATTTTCTTTAATTTCAATTATTTTTTGCATTTTTACTTTAATTCTAAAATTTTACAAATTTTGAAAAAAAAATAAAATATGAAAAATTGAAAATAGTAAATAAAGTTTCATATAAATAATTGAAAAATTGAAGATAAAAATAATGGAAATTTACGAAAATTAATAAAAAAAAAATTGGAAATTATAAAAACAAATGAAAATAATTAAAAATTGAAGAAAATAATTGAAATTTTTAAAAAAATCTAAAAATCTTAGAAAGTAGTTTTATAAAATGAGAATAATAATTAACAATGGAGGAAAATAATTGAAAAATGATAAAATTAATTCAAAATTGAAAAAAAAATAATTGAAATACGCTGAAAATAATTTAAGATTGAGAAAAATATCGAAAATTGATGGAAATAATTTAAAATATGATAAATTGAAGACAGTAAGTTAAATTTGAGAGAAATAATTGAAAAATCATAGAATATATGTTTAAAAAAAGAAAATAATTTCAAAATTACTTATAAATTTTTAATTAAAGAGAATAATTAAAAAATCGCAGAAGTAATCGAAAATTAATGGAAATAATTGAAGTTTCAGATAAGTAATTGAAGTTGTTGAAAATTATGCCAAAATAATGAATATAATTAGAAATTAAAGAAAATAATAGAAAAATTGCAGAATTTATTTTGAAGCAAAAGAAAATAATTGAAAAATCGTTTAATACATGGAAAATTGATGACAATAACCTAAAATTGAGATAATAACTGAAAATTTAGGAAATTAATTGAAAAATAATGAAAATATTAAAAGACGAAGAAAATAATTGCAAAATAATAAAAAAGAAGTGAAAGCTGAACAAAATAATTGAAAATTGAAATATATATTTGAAAGTTCAGAAAATTAATTAAGAAACTATGGAAATAATTAAAAATTGAAGAAAATAATTGCAAAATGACAAAAAGAATGGTAAATTAAAAATATTAAATTAAATTTGCCATGAATAATATAAAATCTAGGAATAGTTAATTAAATTCACTTAATGTTGAGGAAAATTTAATAAAAATTGAAAAAACTAAACAAAATAATTAAAATTTGAGAAAAGTAAATTTAAGATTTAAGGAAACAATTTAAAAACAATTTAAAAAATTTTAAATAATTGAATAAATATAAAAATAGTACGAAATTTTAGTTTCATTACTTGAAATCAGAATAGCAAAGAATTATTAAAAATTGAAGATATTTTTTAAAAGTTGAAAATAAGAATTGCAAAATGAGAAAAAGAATGGTAAATTAAAAATATTAAATTAAATTTGCGATGAATAATATAAAATCTAGGAATAATTAATTAAATTCATTTAATTGTGAGGAAAAAATAATAAAAATTAAAAAATTGATTGAAAAAACTAAAAAAAATAATTAACTCTCTAAATCTGAATTAGTAGTTTTCTATTATGAATTAGCGAAAAGTGAGCAAAAAATTTTACTAATTTACTAATTTTTAAGGAAAAACCAATTAAAATTGATAAACTAAACAAAATAATTAAAATTTGAAAAAAGTGAATTTATTTATTTATTTAATCTTTTCTTCCCCGCAGTCACTAGGACCATAAATGGGGTACATGATTACAAAGTTGTAACATATTTGAATAACAATATTATAATAAAACAAAAATTATAAAGTATATAAAAGTATACATATTACATATGTGACGCTCCGCGAGAGAAGGGACCTATCGCTGAGAAAGCAAACTTTAAAGAATAGACGGGCAAAGAGGAGGAAGAAAAATCGAGACGCTTAACATGCCCATGTTTAAAGCTTCATAACAAGAAAACTAATTGCAGGAATCAAATTTTGGTTTTTGGAACTCAAAAAGTAACTCAAAAACTATCAATTACCATAAAAAATCAAACTTATTAATTGTTAATTTTACGGGACGGTCGTTCAAAAAAAAACCAAAAAATGCGATATACTTAGTATGCCTTGGTTTGAAGCATTATAACAAAAAGAGTAATTACAAAAAAAAATAATTTGAAACATGGAACTGAAAGAACAACTCAAAAATTATCTTTTAGCATAAAAAAATGAAAATTGATTTTTTCAGCGATAGGTCCCTTCTCTCGCGGAGCGTCACATATATAAAAATGGCATATCAAAAGTGACGTTATTTGTTACAATTTAGTTTGATCCACGCAGCGACAAAATAAACTTCAAAAGGAATGCTTTAAATTCAAAATAGTTAGATGAAAACAGGTCACATGAGTGGTTAGAAATAAACATACGGTTAATGAATTGAAGATTTAAGGAAACAATTTAAAAACAATTTAAAAAATTTAAAATAATTGAATAAATATAAAAATAGTACGAAATTTTAGTTTCAGTACTTGAAATCAGAATAGCAAAGAATTATTAAAAATTGAAGATATTTTTAAATCTATTTAAATTTAGTATATTTGAAACGTAAGAGTACATTTGTACAAAATGACTCATCCCGTATGTTTATAACAAATAAATCCTTAAACTGTCCTGAATCATTAACTTGAGATAGATCAAATTAATGAATCAATGATAAATCGTAATGAAAATTCTAGAGTGCAAAAGATTGATCCGAAAGGATAGATCCGGATCGAGTGTTGGTACGTGAAACGCCATCAAGTACAAGGTAACTATAAATCTGTTCGGAAGGGAAAACGGGTATAGTCACCAATACAAGTGTTACGGCAACAAATCCAGTGACGTGTACACGAGCACATGAACGTATGGTTTCTTCTCCCGTTATAAGAGGTGTCTAGAGAAGAGTTATTTCCTTGAGACAGTGATCGCGATCCCACCCTCGATCCCAAGAAGGATCGGCCAGGTTCCGGGGAATGAAAACGTGCCGTTTTTGGTACCACCCGTTGCATTCCGGGTCTATAACCAGAAAGAGGTGACCCCCAGGTATACCCTTATCTCCTCAAGATCTCACAATAAATTTATCCAAGATGCTTCGCACCATCACGACCCTGGCACCGTTCGCGTCAAAACTCTCCTCCAGACATTATTTTCATAATGATACCCAACTAATTGACGGATATGTGCTCATAAAACGCTTTTTTCATATCAGTAACTTATCCTGCTTTAAACAACCGCTCGTCTTCTAATTTCGGCATTTACAGAATCAGAGATAATTAAAGAAAGTACAATTCTGTTTAAAGAGTTTTTAATGATTTTTATGATGTTTCGAATTAGTTCTTATTAGTTCTCTTATTAGTTTCTTGTTAGTTTGAAAGAAAACCCGGGGAGCAAAAAGAATAGCCTAATGATTTATCAGATGGTTATCTTATGGTAGTGGGAAGCAAAAAGAATAGGCTAATGATTTATTGAATGGTTATCTTATGGTAGTAGGGAGCAAAGAGAATAGCCTAATGATTTATTGAATGGTTATCTTATGGTAGTAGGGAGCAAAAGGAATAGCCTAATGATTTTTATGATGTTTCTTATTAGTTCTTATTAGTTTCTTATTAGTTTGAAAGAAAACCTGGGGAGCAAAAAGAATAGCCTAATGATTTATCAGATGGTTATCTTATGGTAGTGGGGAGCAAAAAGAATAGCCTAATGATTTATTGAATGGTTATCTTATGGTAGTAGGGAGCAAAAAGAATAGCCTAATGATTTATTGAATGGTTATCTTATGGTAGTAGGGAGCAAAAGGAATAGCCTAATGATTTTTATGATGTTTCTTATTAGTTCTTATTAGTTTCTTATTAGTTTGAAAGAAAACCCGGGGAGCAAAAAGAATAGCCTAATGATTTATCAGATGGTTATCTTATGGTAGTGGGGAGCAAAAAGAATAGGCTAATGATTTATTAAACGGTTATCTTATGGTAGTGGGGAGCAAAAAGAATAGCCTAATGATTTATCAAATGGTTATCTTATGGTAGTGGAGAGCAAAGAGAATAGCCTAATGATTTATCAAATGGTTCTCTTATGGTAGTGGGGAGCAAAAAGAATAGCCTAGTGATTTATTGAACGGTTATCTTAAGGTAGTGGGGAGCAAAAAGAATAGCGTAATGATTTATTGAACGGTAATCTTATGGTAGTGGGGAGCAAAGAGAATAGCCTAATGATTTATTGAACGGTTATCTTATGGTAGTAGGGAGCAAAAGGAATAGCCTAATGATTTTTATGATGTTTCTTATTAGTTTCTTATTAGTTTGAAAGAAAACCTGGGGGGCAAAAAGAATAGCCTAATGATTTATCAAATGGTTCTCTTATCGTAGTAGGGAGCAAAAAGAATAGCCTAATGATTTATCAAATGGTTCTCTTATGGTAGTGGGGAGCAAAAAGAATAGCCTAGTGATTTATTGAACGGTTATCTTATGGTAGTAGGGAGCAAAAGGAATAGCCTAATGATTTTTATGATGTTTCTTATTAGTTTCTTATTAGTTTGTAAGAAAACCCGGGGGGCAAAAAGAATAGCCTAATGATTTATCAAATGGTTCTCTTATCGTAGTAGGGAGCAAAAAGAATAGCCTAATGATTTATCAAATGGTTCTCTTATGGTAGTGGGGAGCAAAAAGAATAGCCTAATGATTTATTGAAATCGCTCTTATGGTAGCGACTGGCGGATTTGAAAAACACCCCGTAGACAGGTTCCGCTGACAATTCCATATCAAGGTGGTACGTCTAACTAAACTAAACGACTTGTAAAACAAGCGCTTAACGGTCGCGAGAGGTGAGGGAAAGAAAGAGCAGGCAATCTGACTCTGGTAGACTAGAGACCAGACACTTGGAAGGATCTCACGTGTTGCTCTTGGACTTCCAGGAGGTCCAGCCGGCTAAATTAAGTTTACGAGATGCCGAGAGTGATCGGACTTCTTCCCCTACTCTCTTTCTCACCTTTGCCTGATACATGCCTGCACAGGTGTCATCCAGCCATGAGCGTCTCTTTTCTTTCTGCTCGTAAATCCTCGCCAATTATGTAGTTGAACACCCATCTATATGTATATTCCACAATCAACATCCATGATTATTAATTGTTATCTACAAGTCGATAAATTTCACATAAATTGGTCCATTCCGCTTACACTAACAGCAATAAACGCATAGCAATTGATTACAATTTCTATATCCATGGTTGTTTAAATTGTTGTGCTTTTATAGACGGTTTATAGATTTAAATATAGCGCCTGGTGATATGTTAGTGATAATTGTTTAAGGAATGCTTAATAGGTTGTTTATTTAACAACACGTCCTACTTTTTATAGCATCCCAACCCCCTGGTATATCTTCCAAAAATTATATTTTGCTTTTTATGACAATCCAACCCCCCGGTATTCCTTCCAAAAATTATTTTCTACTTTTTATGGTACCTTGTTTTTCAGGTTAGATACTAGGGGGAGAGGGAGGGGGGTCAAAACAAATTTTCACGTGGACCAAGTAAAAATTTATTTTTATCCCTTCAAATGTTGTTTAACTGACTTTCAAATTTCGTGATACTGTTTTTTCGACAGGATATCTCAAGAACGCTTCAACGGATTTCCATAACACTTGAATGGCTTATTAATCTCAATTTTTAATTAATTCATTAAATTCAAAATATTTTTTACATTTTTCAATTGTCATTGTCATTTTTCTGTAATTTTTTTTTAAATTTCCAATAATTTCTCTCATATTTAACGTATTTTCTTCAATTTCAAATTCATTTTGTAATTTATCACTTTTTTTCAAAATTTCAATTCTTTCAATCAATTTTAAACTTTTTACCTCAAATTTTAATTTTTTTGTTGTCAATTTTTAAATATTTTAACTCTTTTGCAATTGTTTTCTCAAAATTCAAATTATATTCAATATATTTTTTTTAATTTCTTATTTCTTTAAATTGCAAATACTTTCTAAAGTTTTTAATTGCTTGTATAATTTTTCAAATATTTTTCTTACAATCTAGAGATTGTATTATACTTTCTCAATTTTTTTTTTAATTTCCTAAATTTTCAAATATTTCTATCACATTTCAATTACTTTCTTCAATTTTCAATTCTTTACCTCAGATTTTTATTATTTTTTTCAATTTTTAAATATTTTCACTACTTTGCAATTGTTTTCTCAACTTTTAAATTATATTCAAATTTTTTTTTTATTTTCTTAAATTTTTGAATAATTTTTTTCAAATTTTAATAATTTTTATCAATGCTCATTTTTTCAAATTATTTTTCTATTATTTTCTTGAATTTTCGATTATTTATCACAAATTCCAATTATATTTTTTTATTTTAAATTATTTTCATCACTTTGCAATTCTTTTCTCCGATTTGTAAGAATTTTCAATATTTTTTAGTCAATTACCTTAATTTACAATTATTTATTTCATATTTCAATAATTTTTATTAATGTTTAATTTTTCATATATAATTATTTTCTTAAATTTTAAATATATTTTGTAATTTTATAAATACATTTTTCTAAAATTTTCATTATTTCTTAATCTTTCAATTACGTTTACCATTTTAAAAATTTTTTCTTCACTTTTTTAATATTTTAATTATTTTTTAACTAATTTAGCAAACTTTTCTATTATTTTTCAATTAATTTAAGAAATTTTCAATTATTATTTTTACAAATTTGAATTATTTTCTTTTATTTTTTTCAACTATTATTATTGTTCTACCTAATATTTTACCACACTTTAAATTAATTCTTTAAATTGCAAATATTTTCTACAATTTTTAATTGCTTTTATAATTTTTCAATTATTTTTCTAACAATTTCTATTATACTTTTTCAATTTTTTATTAACATCCTAAATTTTCAATTATTTCTCTCATATTTCGATTACTTTCTTCAATTTCAAATTCATTTTGTGATTTCATCACTTTTTTTCAAAATTTCAATTATTTTCTTCAATTTTCAATTCTTTACCTCAGATTTTAGTTATTTCTTTCAATTTTTGAATATTTTCATCATTTTGCAATTATTTTCTAAAATTTAAATTATTTTTTAGTGAATCTTCCAAATTTCAAATTTTTTATCTCAAATTTCAATTAATTCTTTAAATATTAATTACTGTCTTAAACGCTTAATTGTTTTTACCACTTTTTAATTATTTTTTTCAAATTTCAATTACTTATACGAAATCTCAATTATTTTCAGCAATTTTCAATTATTTACCTCAAATTTTAGTTATTTTTTTCAATTTTTAAATATTTTCACTATTTTGCAATTATTTTCTCAAATTTAAATTTTATTCAATACTTTTTTTTAATTTCCTAAATTTTTCAATTATTTATCTCAAATTTCAATAATTTCTATCAATGTTCAATTTTTAAAATTATTTTCGATTATTTTCTTGAATTTTCGATATTTATCACAAATTTCAATTATATTTTTCATTTTAAATTATTTTCATCAATTTGCATCTCTTTTCTCTGATTTGTGTGAATTTTTAATATTTTTTAGTCAATTACCTTAATTTACAATTATTTATTATTTTATATTTCAATAATTTTTATTAATAATGTATAATTTTTCATATTATTTTTCAAGTATTTTCTTATTTCTTTCTTCAACGGTTAATTCTTTTAACCATTTTACAATTATTTTATTTATTTTTAATTGCATTTTTTGATTTTGCTTTATCATGAGGGAAGTATTATCACTTATTTTTCTTAATTTTCAATTATTTTTTTCAAATTCCAATTATTTACCTGAAATCTCAATTATTTTCTCCAATTTTCAATTATTTACTTCAAATTTTAATTTTTTTTCTTTTAATTTTTAAATATTTTCACTATTTTGCCATTGTTTTCTCAAATTTTATATTATTTTTTAGTAAATTTTACAAATTTCCAATTATTTATCTCAAATATCAATTAATTCTTTAAATATCAATTACTTTCTTCAATGGTTAATTATTTCTAGAATTTTTCAATAATTATATTTATTTTTAATTGCATTTTTTGATTTTGCTTACTCATAAGGGAAATATTATCACTTATTTTTCTGAAATTTTAATTTTTTCTTCTTAGACTTTCAATTACTTTTATCATTTTAAAATTATTTTCTTTAATTTTTTTATTATTTTAATTATTTTTTTAACTAATTTACAAACTTTTCTATTATTTTTCAATTAATTTAAGAAATTTTCAATTACTATATTTACAAATTTTAATTATTTTCTTCTATTTTCAACTATTATTATTATTATTCTACCTACTATTTTACCCTACTTTTAATTAATTCTTTAATTTGCAAATATGTTCTACAATTTTTAATTGCTTTTATAATTTTTCAACTACTTATTTTTCTTACAATTTCTATTATACTTTTTCAATTTCTTATTAATATCCTAAATTTTCAATTGTTTCTTTCATATTTTAATTACTTTCTTCAATTTCAAATTCATTTTGTAATTTTATGACTTTTTTTCAAAATTTTAATTATTTTATTCAATTTTAAATTCTTTACTTCAGATTTAAATTATTTCTTTCAATTTTCAAGTAATTTTCTAAATTTTCTAAATATTTATCTCAAATTGTACTTATTTACTTCAATTTTTTATTATTCATAATTTTTCAATTGCGTGTTTTAATTTTAAATATATTTTATACTATTACCACTTATTTTTCTCAAACTGTAATTATTTTCTTTAGTTTTTTTATTTTTATTATCATTTTTAATCATTTTCTCGAATTTCTATTTTTCAATTAATTTGATAGATTTTGCTTCCTTCTAGAGTAAGCTTTGTGATCGTTAAGAGTTTCGATTTTCCAAAAATAGTATAAATTGACTCATTTTCATCTGAAATGCAAAAATTTTTCATTCTTAAGCCATTGTCCAGAAAAATGTGTGTGTGGTGACGTTTTTTTCTTGTCGCCAGGTTATTTCGAGAAAGCTTCAACGGATTTCAATAAAATATTTCTAATAAGTATTTAATATTAATTTATTTACCATTTTAAGATAAGAATCCTTCTTCACAGTTATAATTTCTCATAACATAGAAAATCATATTATTTTTAAAAAAAAAAGTCCACGTGGACATTTAGAGGGGGACAGGGGGGGGGGGTTCGTCAAAAGTCCACGATCGTCTACGAGGGGGAGGGGTGTGAGGGGGGGGGATAAAAAAGTGATAAAAAATTTCCACGAGGTATATGAACGAGTCATATATCGCCTCGTGATGTCTAATAACTAATAATTAATAAAGGAATGCTTTAACAATCGAAATTTTAACATGTTGCTTATTTAACAACACGTTCTATACTCTTTATGGAACTCCAACCCCCCCGGTATTTCCTCCAAAAATTATTTTCTACTTTTCATGGTACCCCATTTTTCAGCTTAGATAATTTATCATTCGATGATAACCAATTGTTTAAAGAATGATTACAGAATGGAAACAAATTGTTACAGATAAGTAATATAGTTGTTTAAAGAATGATTAAAGAATGGAAACAAATTTTTGATTTCAGTGGTCAGAGGGAGGAGAAAGGAAACAGTGGGGCACTTGGAGATTCGAGTTGTGAGAGTGGAGATGATACAAAGCAGTTATCAATTGGACCACAGACTCACAAGTTAATCGAACAAACGCCCCAGACGCCATCGTCTTGTGCTGTTCAACAGCAACAGCAGCAGCAGCAAATGGATCATCCTCAATCTTCCAACATGTACCAATTACTGCATCCGGTTGTTTCGAGTCCTCATTCCTATCACCAAGCTCACACGTCGACACTGAATCATCCTCATACCCCTACACATCATATGCAACCCCACGACACCAGTAGTGAAAGTGGAGATGATAAGAGGAATCTGCATCATCAGCTACAACATCATCTTCAGGGTGGTCACGGTGCCCATGGTCTGGTTCATCCCACCGCGACCCTGGCACAACATCCATCCAGCTGCGCTCAACAAAAGACGCAGCTTGATTATATGCACCAGTACTACCCACAGGTCAGTACTTTATCATTCACTTAAACCTTTAATTTTCAACATTGTAAGTTAAAAATTTTAAAAATGTTATAATGAAGTTAGGGGCCATCCATAAACCACGTGGACAGTTTTGGGGGGGCGGGGGGTCCATCAAAAGTCCACGAGGGGGGGAGGGGGAGTTGGAGCAAATGTCCACGTGGACATGCATTTAAGCATGTACATAAAGATTTCTAGCATGTCAAATTCTTGACTTATGTTTGATCAAAAATGATCAAAACCAGGGCTTTCTGAGTTTCTGAGCCCTGTTTTTCAGAATCTTGACCTCATGGACCAGTTTTGGTCATGGTCAGATTCGTGTTTAGTAATAAAAAATCTACAAGAAAAACTTAGTCCGATGCTTGAATAAAAAAAATTCATTTTTGTCGACCAGGGTAATTTATAATGTTAACAATTTAGGAATTCATGTTATTTTCCGTAATCAGTATTTAATAAATTATAAGATGTTCAATAGAGTGGTCCAAAAATTTTTTTGGATTTTTTTATGCTCTTACCCCCTAGGATTTTTTATCGAAAAAAATACCCCTATGATATTTTGTTAAAATTATATAGTAATGAGAGATAGCTCAAAGCTGATGAAGTTTCCCACGTATTTTGATAAAATAAAGCTATAAACTTTTAATACAGCTTTAACTTTATAAGGTTTACAACCTTTTATGTTTGAAATAATTAAAAATAAACTATAACATTAAAATTTATTTATAAAAATGTTTAAACAATTTATTTTTGTTATTTATCAGCTCAAAAAAAATTAGAAGAGCATTTTTTAATGAAGTTTTCAACTTTTTATATTTTACATAACTCAAAATATATAGCAACTTTAAAATTTATTTACAACAATTGTTGAAGAAAATTATTAAAGCATTGTTAATTATCATCTTTTGATAAAATAAAGATAGTAACTTGCAATTTTTTCTTATGTACTATGAATTTGTAAGATAAAGTTATAATTTTAGTCATTGTTTAAGTTATTAAATAATTTTAACTTGATAATATTTTCAGACTGAAGCTAATAGAGCGGTTTAGTTTTTTTTCTAAATTTATCAACTTTAGATATAATAAAGCATTAGAATTGTAGTTTTACTAGAAAATAAATTTTAAAAGAAGATTATCTTCAATTTGTACTTCTAGATCTCACAATAACAGTGTCCTTTCATTAATTTTAATTCAAATTTTAAAAACATTATTAATAAACTTTAATAGATAACTTACTGGACATTTTAAATGTCTAGAGCTATTATTTTATCCTTCATATTCATAATAAATAATTTATTCTGTTTCTGTAATAGTTGCAATACCGTCCCAAGCATAAAAGTTGTAATATTGAGAAAAAATGGCAAGTCTCTAGCTTCATTGTATCATAAGACGATAAATAACAACAATAAATTGTTTAAACAATTGTTAAAAATAAAATCTGGTATTACTGTTTACTTTCAGATACTTGAAACATAAAAAGTTGCAATGTTGAGAAAAAATTGCAAGTCGTTATATTTATTTTATCAAAAGTTCATAAATAACAACAATAATTTCTTTAAAGAATTGTTAAGAATAAATTTTCAAATTATTGTTAATTGTTAGTTACTTCAAACGAAAAAAACTGCAAATTTCAGAAAAAATTGTAAGTCTCTATAGCTTTATTTTATCGAAAGTTGATAAATAACAACAATAATTTGTTTAAACAATAATTGTTATAAATAAAAATTTTAATTATTCATTACTTTTAATTACATATCACACATAAAAGTTGCAAAAATTAAAAAAATTGCAAGTGTTAAGCTTTATTTTATCAAAAGTTAGTAAATAACAACAATAAGTTTAAACAAATTAACAATTACGTGAATTAAATAGTAAAAGCTTATAAGTTATTTTTGTAAAATATTGCAAAAAACTCCCAATAAAATAGTAAAAGTTATTTTTTAACGTTTTTTCCATAATTTTACAATTTTAGGGAAGGTTTTACGACCCTGTACAAAATATTAAACCACAAAAAATTTTTAATAAATTTTTGGATGTTATTTTTTGAACGTTTCTAAGAAGATGCAGAGTTGTCCGATTAAAAAATATTGATTTTCGTGAATTCTATACTAAATCTACGAATAAGTATTTTTTCCTGATGCAAAATTCATTTATAAAACTTCATCGGCTTTTAGCTACTACGTCTAAAATTTAGAGTCTAAATATTATTTAACTTAAAAAAAATAGAGGTATTTTTTTCGATAAATAAGAAAAATCCTAGTGGGTGAGAGCATGAAAAATTAAAAAATTTGTTTACAATGCGTTTTTGGACCACCTCAATGGCCAAAGTTATTTTTTAAGATCTATAAAGATTGTTTAAAAATGTATTTGCTAGTAGTGAAAATTGTCTTTAAAAAGAGGATAGTGATTTTCTTATTGTTACAAACCACTTCTTAGGTTTACGATATCTTATAGTATATTTATGCGTATATTTTAATTTTCCTTTTAAGAATAATGTAAATTGTGTTTATTTATTATTTTTTCATAAACTTCTTTATTCCAGCAGTTTTTTTTTTAAAATATTCAGAATTAAGCTTTATAATTATATTAACTTATTGGTTTATAATATACAAAGAATTTTTTTGCAATGTCCACGTGGACAATTTTGTAAGGGGGGGGGGGGTTTGTAAAATGTCCACGATTGTCCACGAGGGGGGGGCGGGGGGGGTCAAAAATCAGCAAAAAAATGTCCACGTGGTTTATGAATGGCCCCTTATAAATTCTAAATTATTATATAGAGTTGGTAGGGGAGAGTGGCCATCAATGTACCAGTTTTTTCAATGAACCATTTCAATTTTCTCAGAAACAATTAAATAAAAATTCTCCTAATTTTTAAATATAAATTAAGTTTGCGTAAACACACTACGTCCATAAATTTGAGACGTGTGGATTTATTCTTTACAGAGAAAACTGGAAAAAAAAACTGTTTTTGATGTACTGAAGAAAAAATTTACCTAAAATACAAACACGTTTTTTAATTGAAATAAGGCCATTTAAAAATAAATGTACTTACGATTTATTTTGTTTTGGGCCTTAACTACAATATTCTAATGAGATAAAGATTTTGAAATATTGGATTAAGTTATAAAAAACCATTTTTGTTGCAAATGTCATGTTGATTCAATGTACCGGGGAACAATGAACCACCTGGAATTTCAGTGTATTTTCGATTTCCAGAGTGGTATGCTTGATTATAAAACTAGGCATGCGTACAGCATGTTACAGCGATTGTTATCAGTACTTTTCTCAACATAGCAAAACTAAAATGCCATTTTAGCTAGTTAACTTAAATTTGAGGTATATTTATGTTATACATTATCAATTAAAAAGTGTTAAGTAATAATTTTTTATAGTATTTGATAGAAAATAAGTTTTTTTACAAAGTGAAAATTGCAATATTATTATTGTTGAACATTTTTAGTATTTTTATAGAGGTGGTTCATTGTGTACCCAGGTTGTTGAAAATGAAAATAGCTTGTTACTTTAGAAAAATCCTAAATTTTATTATTTAATCAAAATAAATCGTGTAAAATGTGTGTGCATTACCTAGATAAGTGTTGTAGTTTTATATTGATGCAAAGAAGTGCTTGAAATTGGTGAAATTCAATAAGTACTATGACCTTGAAAAAAACCCGGTACATTGATAGCCACTCTCCCCTATACAATTATTTATCCCAGAAAATCTGGAAATTTATTACTAGACTGACGAGCAAAGTTTATGTGAATATAAGATAGGATATACAGTAGGGTGCCCATAGAAAATAAATTTTTTTTCTATATCGTATCCTACCCCTAAATTTTCTTCCTTTTTATGAGAAGATATGATTCCTATTTTTTTAGATTTTTTAAAAATGATTTAAAGATCGCGACGAGTCATTTTAGGTCAAAAAATGCGATTTTTTAGGTTTTTCATCTTTTAAACTTGTAATATAGGTTGATAAGAATATTTTTTTGTGGAATATCAGTTCAAATTTATCACTCAATGAATCCAAAATTAACTCGTATAAAGAATAATAATTTTAAAATAGAAAAAGCAATTTTTAATAGTTTCAATTTAAACAAATTTTATTTTTAGGGTGCAATATAAAGTCATAAAAATTAATTTTTTTGTATTTCTTAGAATTTCACTTGAAAATATTTTCACTTGAGTGATAAGTATAAGCAAATGAATACGAAAAGTCGTTATCATTATTAATTCCTGAAATAATTGTTCTTTGTTTTTCTGTTTTGTATAGTTGCATATTCTGAAATTTTAAATTCTTCTGTTGCATTTACCGCTTCAAAAAAATGAGAATAAACCTCTTAAAAATTGATATTTCAACCCTACAATAATATAAATGCGTCTTAAATATCTGTAAAAGAATTTGTTGTCTTAATTTATGGACAAAAAATTGACAGACTTTTAGATAAAAGACCCTTCAGTGTTTCCAAAAAAATTATTCTTCATGTGGAATAAATTTTGACTAATTCATTGGTAAATTTGAAGTGATGTTTTACAGAAAAATATTTTTATTAAGCTATTTTTTTTATTTTATGTTTAGAAAATAAAAAAACCTATAAAAACACATTTTTTAACCTTAAATGACTCGTCGCGACCTTTAAATCATTTTCAAAAAATCTAAAAAAATAGGAAACATAGCTTCTCATAAAATGAAAGAAAATTTAGGGGTGGGATACGATATAGAAATTTTTTTTATTTTTTATTGGAACCCTAATATACAGGGATCACAGGTTGTCCCCTATTCACCTTTTTCTCCCTATTTTAAAATTTTGCACCTATTTCCCCAATTTTAAAGAATTGTCCCCTATTTCCTCTTTTTCTAATTTTCAGTATTAAAGTTTATGGTTATAGCCAAAATTTTTAGCATTTCAATATAAAGAATTTTTATAAAACCCCAGCCCAATTGATTTATATTAACCTTTATCAACAATCGATAGAAAATCCCGATTAAAAATACATGGAGAAACATAAAAGTTTAAAAAAAAATCCCAACTTTTTAATTTATAAGCTAAAAATATTTTAGGTGGTAAATTTTTTCATTTTTAGCCACATTTTAAGATATGATGTTTAAAGAAATTAAATTTTCAAAATGTGGGATGTTATAAAAAATATGTAGAAATAATACATTGCAATATGTGCAATCTTTTAACACATAAATATTAAGGAGGTTTATCCAAAAAACCAATTTCTACAAATTCTTATAAAATTTTAATGACATATTAAATGCATTACTTTACTTGTAATGTTACAATTTTATTGAATTTTACCGTTCGGATTTTAAGATATAAATTTATAAAGTTGGGACTTTTACATGGAAACAGTAACAAAACGCGCAAAATGACTATATTTTAAGAAATTAAAAAAACACGGTTCTACAAATTTTTTAAAAAAACTAATATATTTTAAACTATAATATAATACAAGTTTTACAACAATATTTAATTAATTTACCGTACCGTTGTTAAAAAAATATTATTCAAGGTTAATAATTCTTCACTTTTTTGAAATAATCAGGAAGACAAAATTTTAAGAGTCTTGAAATTCTCAAGGGAATTTTTTTTTTTTAATAAAATTTGTTTTTGTACTGATTTTAACTACAAAATACTATTGAGAAACTAAATTATAAGAAGAAATTAAATTAAAAAATCTAGTGTAAAAAATTCAGTTTTCAAAAAAATTACATTACATCATCAATTTTTTCAATACAGTCTACAAATATTTAATTTCTGCATCTCTTTTCAATTTTCTTTTTCAATTTCAACCTGCTTTTGTCAATTTTCAAGTATTTCTAAGATTTTGAATTTCATTTTTTTAAATATCAATTATTTTCTTCAGTCTTTAAATTCTTGTCAGGAATATTTAAATTTATTACACAAGTTTTCATTTATTTTTGTCATTTTTTAATTATTTTCTTAAAATTTCAATTATATTATAAAATCTATAAATTATTGACAAGAATGTTTAAATTTCTACACAAGTTTCAATTTACTTTTGTCATTTTTTAATTATTTGCTTAAAAATTTCAATTACTTCTGTCATATTTTTTAGTATTTTCGTCATTTTCAATTTATTTTTTTCATATTTCTACTATTTTTGTCTTTTTAGAATTATTTTCTATAAATTTCAATTATTATATTTAATTTTTTTTGTCATGAATTTTCAAATTTTACACCAGTTTTAATTTATTTTCTTCAAATTTTCAAAATTGTCTTCATTCTTTTTATTTTTGTCACGAATTTATTCATTTTATACAACTTTTTCAAATATTTTCTAGAAACTTTAATTACTTATTTCATATTGAAATTTTTTGACATTTTTTAATTAGTCTATTAGATTACAATTATTTTCTTTAAACTTCAATTACTTTCTTCAAATTTAAATTATTTTCTTTAAACTTTAAATTATTGCCATAAATTTTAAAAATTTTTACACAAATTTTCATTTATTTTTGTAATATTTCAAGTATTTTCTTAAAATTTCAATTATGTTTTTAATCCTTATTTTATTGTCAGAAATATTTAAATTTTCTTCACAAATTTTAATTTAGTTTTGTTACTTTTTAATTATTTTCTTCAAATTTCAATTACTTTTGTCATCATTCAATTATTTTTGTCATTTTCCAATTATTTTCTTCATTTTTTCATTATTTTTGACGTTTTAAAATTATTTTTAACAAATTTCAATTATTTTATTCAATTTTGTTTATTGTCAAGTAATTAAAAAATGTTACACTAGTTTTAAATAAATTTCTTCAAATTTCAATAATTTTTTTTATCCTTTTTATTATTCTCATGAATTTATTAATTTTTTACAACTCTTTCAATTATTTTTTCAATTATTTCTACAAATTTCAATCACTTTCCTTATATTATCCTTATATTTCTTAATATTTCAATTGTTTCGTCAATTTTTCAGGTATTGTCTTCAAATTTTTAATTTTTTACACTTTTTTCAATTATTTTCTACATATTTCAATTCCTTTCCTCATGTTTAATTTTTTTTTAAATTTTTTGAATTATTCTCTTTAAATTTTAATTATTTTTTACAAACGTCAATTAATATTTTTAACTTTTAATTATTTTCTTTAAACTTCTAATATTTTTTTCAATTTTTCAATAATTATTGTCTATAAAATACTTTTGACCTTTTGGAATTATTTTCTTCAATCTTTTTATTATTGTTGTCTATAAATTTTTAATTTTTTCACTAGCTTTCAATTAGTTATGATATTATTCTAATAGTTTCTTCACGTTTCAATTATGTCCTTAATTTTTCAATTAATTTAACACATTTTTTATTTTTAACTTCATTTTTTGAATTATATTTCTCATTAATTTTTTTCCAAATTTCATTTTTTTTGTAATTTTTCAACTGTTTTCTACGTATTTTCTACATATGTAAATTTTTTTTATCATTTTTTAAATTATTTTCTTTAAAGTTTGAATCATTATATTTTTCGGCAAATTTTACTTATTTTTTTCATCCTTCAATTATTTTCTTGTAATTACAAATATATTTTAAATGTTTCACTTATTTTCTTTTAATTTTTAAATTTTTGTCTTTATTTATTGATTTTTAATTAATTTTCCAATTAGTTTTCTCATTTAACAATTTTTTTTTTTTTCAAATTTGATATTGGGGAGCTCTGATTAATTATTTGCCTGCTGGCCGGCCCCAAATTAATATCAGTAATATTTTGTTTATTATTGCAAATTATTGTTTATTCACTTTTTTCACTTAAAAACTCCCTATCACTGAAAAAAAAAACTATTTAAAATTTACTTGAGTTTAATGTAATTTTTACTTTTTTACTCAAGCAATGAAAAAAAAATCAAAAATTGCTGTGAAACCAGGCAAATTTTACTTTGTTTATGAAGAAAAAAAAAAAAACAATTGACACTTTTGAAGCAAAGTTTGACGTTTATGTGTCAAACTGTTAGTAATCAAATTTTCAATACATTCCGGAACACACAAAACCTGCAAGCATTAAAACGTTGCATAATGATACCGTTTTTTAGATCGTTTCTCATAATTGATTCAAAAAGTGGTATCATTATGCAACGTTTTGATCCTTGCAGGTTTTGTGTGAAGATTTAATAGTGGAAGAATAAGTAAAAGTGAGTAGAAACGTTAATTGCATATTAATTTATTGTTCTTTTTTTAAAAAACTCAAACATTGTTTTAAAGTACAATATGTCAAATTTGTTTTAAAAGTGACATTTTGTTTTCCTTAAAAAACAAAGTAAGTTTTACTTTTTTTGCACTGCTTGAGTTATAAAGTAAATTTTACTCGACAACTCAAGCAAATATTCCATTGTTTTGTTTTTCAGTGTATTTATTCACATTTTTAAATTAAAAAGTCACTTTTTTGTACTATTTTCAATCTACAAGTCCGCTGGCAGCCCTGTATAATGTTTCCATATTTAAAATTTGTAAATAAAAAAGTCCTAATAAATCTTCATAAGTACATAAGTTGAAGCAAATTTTCTGTCTCCTATTTTTGAAAAAATTCGCACCTACTCACCTTTTTCAATAGCAATAGGTCCTGTGATCCCTGGATATAGTTCAGCAGAAAAAAGTTGTTGATTATACAGCGTATACAATTGTATTAATATAAATATTAATACATATTACTATAAATTAGTGCTGGATTATTTTACATTTTAACACCAAGTGTGTTGAGATTCTTAGATTATATGGGCGAATCCACAGAACCGGTCGATTTCATGTTACACACAGATTTTTCTATTTTAGAAGTATCATATTAATCTTTTTCAAATTTCTACCAATTTATAGTATCCCTGATAACCAATTAAACTAAGAAAATTGAGTAAATGTAAACCTTTTCGTCTTATATAAAAAATAAAATAGAGTTAAGTTACTTAAAAATTCAAATTTGTCGTGTTATTCTAGGTATCAATTTTAATTCTTATGGGTATAACTTGTTCGGCATAGATTGAAACAATTCCAAATGATGGTGAATTATACTTTACTTAGTGTAGAATCTATTGAAGGCAGAAAAAAATATGTGCCCTTAATTAAAAAGAAATGGTAGTCGCTGAAAGTAGCGTTACTCATTATTTTAAAATAATGAAATACCTATACATTTTTATAAATATTTTTTACGGCGATTCTTCGATTTGAATTTTTCAAATTGGTACTTGTTGTTTTTTAGCAGATGAACAAATCTAGGTATAATAGAACAGTGTGCGATTAGAATTAAAGAAAATATTACAAAAATTAACACTCTATATTTGATCGTGAACGATTCAAAACTTAGCCTTTTTTCAGGAGCACAACTACAAATTAAAATATAATGAATTAAAAACATGTGTGATTATTTAAAGACATTATTATAATTTTTATATACAAACGCCAAATTCTATTTTCAATTTATAATATCTAAAAGTTAAAAATAAAACTAAAATTAAAAGAAATTTAACTGAATGAAGGTATTTGTAAATATGAAAAATGAAATAACCATTCATTTGTTTTATTTTCAAACTTGTATCAAAATCAATGTCAATAATGTCTGTTTAGGTATTGGTTCAGATAATTTAATTTTCAAAATAAAAAAATAAATGCTAAGATGAAATTATAATTTATTAATTATTACCTATGTTAATTGTAAATATGAATTGTATATTAATAATTGTATTTTATCATATTTTATTATTCAAAATGTTTTGCAAATATTACAAATATATATGCAAAAAACAAAAGAATGAAGTACACATTTTTCATTAAAATTTTCTGAACAAAGATTACATAGGTATTTTCGTTTTTGGCTTTTAACTCAAACGGCATTAAAATAAAATCAGGGATCACAGCCCCTATTGCTGGTAAAAAAGGGGAATAGGGGCAATTTTTTTTTAAAATAGGGGACAAAAAGGGGACACAAATTTCGCTTTAAAGTCTATGATGTCGACTTCCATTGAAAAATTGAAGATGTTAAATATGGTCTTAATAATTTGTAATTTTTAAATAGAAGGAAATTTAGTGTTTACTAAAATGTCGAATTAATATTTTTTAAACAAATAGCGTTATTCATATAAACATTAAAATATTATGTGTACTAGAAACATTAAAGTGCGCTATGGCGCGCGAGAAACTTTGCATTGTTATTTGTCATTCAAAACTATAAATTTTTGAAAATTTAAATAATGAAAATTAGGAGAATTAATTTTTGTTAAAGTAACTGAAAAACAACGAAAATAATTGACAATTGAAAATAAAACTCGAAAAATATTTAGATAATTACACAATAAACATTAAATTTAAACTAGAAAATTGAAAAATTACGAAAATTATAGAAATAACTGTCGGAAATGATTGCGAATTGAAAAACTGAATTGAAAATCGACAAAAATAATTAAAATTCAAGAAAATAATAAAAACTTGAAGAAATAAATTGAAAATTTAATAATTGAATTGAAATTTGAAAAAGTAAATTAAATTTGAAAACAAAACTCTAACAATGGCCAGGTTAATCCAAAATCGAACTAAATAATTATTGAAAAAATTAAAGAATAATTATAAAATTTTAAGAGAATAATTAAAAAAATTGTTGCAACCAATTGAAAATTGAGAGAAATAAATAATAATTGAAAGAATTAGTTGAAAATTAGATTAATTTACAATTAGAAAAAATAATTTAAAAAATCAAACAATATTAAATTTAAACAAAATAATTCAAAAACTATGGAAATTATAGGAATACCTAATTGTTGGAAATAATTGAACAACTAGATTGCAAATTGAAAAAAATAATTAAAATTAAAAAAAATAATTAAAAAAATAGGAAAAAAATTTAATAATTAAGAAAATAATTCAACATTTCAAGAAGGAATTGAAATTTAAAAAATAAACTTAGAAATTGAAAAAAGTAATCGAAAAAAAAAACGATAAATATTGAATATAGAAAAAATAATTGAAAAAAAGCGAGAATCTTTTAATATTAAAGACATTAATTTAAAATTGAAAAATGGAATTTGAAATTTAAAGAAAATAGTTGTAGAATTGAACATTTGAATTCAGTTTTTGAAACAATTTTTGTGACTGAAAAAAAAATGGAAAATTGAATTAAACTGAAAAGTTAAAAATTAAATTAAAATTTAAAGAATATAATCAAAAATTGAAGAAAGTATTTAAAAAATACGAGAATCATTAAATATATTTAAAAAATGGAAATGAAATTAAAATGAAATATTTAAAATTCAAAAAAACATTTGAGAATTGAAGAAAATAGTTGTAGAATTGCATAACTGAATTAAAATTTACAACAGTTTTTATAATTGAGAAAAATTATTGAAAAACGTCGAGAATTAAAGAAAATTTGTAAAAATAATTTTAAACTGAAAACATTATTTAAAGTTTTGAAAAATAATTCAAAATTAAAGAATTAAATTACATTTTTAAGAAGACAGATAGATAATTGAAAGAAAAATTACAAAATGATAAAATTATTAAATATTAAAGAAAATAATTGACAAATTAAAAAATTTTGGAAACTGTCGAGAATAATTATCAAGAGAATAACGAGTCAATTTAAAAAGTTAAAAAATAGTTATAAAATTTTGAGAGAATAAGTGAAAATTGAAAAAAAAATTTTAATTAATTAAAAATTGTGGAAAATAAATGATAATTAAACAAATATCTGAAAAACCAAAGTAGTTTTACGCTATCTCCCCCCCCCCCCCTACACTATGTGTTACATAGTTTTTTTTCAAAATGCATTTCGACGGCATATGTTACTATTGTCGAATTTCAAGAAAGTCAATTATATCACAGTCAAATTATCTGAATAAAATTTTGTGTTCTCTACATTACAGAAGCGTTTAAAATCAACAAAGCTAATAATTCTAAATCTAAAAATAAATATATTTTTAAACCATTATTTATAATTTTCTTTTAAAAAGCGGCTAGCTCTGCCTTTTTCATTAGGTTTTTAAATTACGCGCCGTCTTTTAAAAATGGCAAACAAAAAAAAATAAAATAAACTGTGGTCAATCTCCCTCTCTCTCAAATAGCTCAGCGCGATTATTAAATGATACAAATTCAGAATTAAGTAAAAAATAACTTTGATAAATTATATATTTAAATTTGAAAATTATAATTAGGGGAAATAGGGGACAAATCTTTAAAATAGGGGAAATAGGGACAAAACTTCAGAATAGGGGAAAAAAGGGGAATAGGGGACAGTCTGTGATCCCTGTAAAATGGATCACGCAAGAAGGTAATTGTTCTTGAATACTTTTCAAATAAAATAAACCATAAATGAAAGGTGTGCTCGTAATTTGAAAATTTTTATTTTTATAAGTGAAAATCGACCGGTTCTGTGGATTTTCCCATATATGTATACAATTGAGACATGTATAACTATTAGGGTGGTCCTTAAAATGAGAATTTTCGAATTTTAAAGTTCTCACCCCCACATTTTGTTACTAATCGAAAAAGAAGAGATACGTATTTTTTTATTTTTTTTTATTTTAATATTTGATGGTGCCTCATCGACCCTGAAATTTCCCATGTATTTTGCATGGGGAAAAAACAATTTTTCGTAGATTTGCAATAAAATCATGAAAAATCAACATTTTTTTTACCGGATTACTCTGTTTCTCTTAAAAAATGTTCAAACAATGACATTCAATAATTTATTTATGAATTTTTTATTATTAACTATTTTTTACAGGGCCGTAAAAATATCCCATAAATTGCAAAATTATGGAAAAATCGTTAAAAAATATTTCTTATCACATTTTACAATATTTTCCACTAAAATTCCGTTTAATTACATGGAAATTAACAACTAACAATTGTTGCATGTGTTTTTTAAATTGTTTAAACAAATTAATATTGTTTATTTGCAACTTTTCATCTAATAGAGCTAGAGAGCTGTAACTTTTTCCTAATTTTGCAACTATCCTAGCCAAGTGAAGTGCAATATTACTAAAAAACTAAAATATACAATTAAAAAAATTGTTTAAACAAATTCATATCGTTTATTTGCAACTTTTCATCTAATAGAGCTAGAGACCTGTAACTTTTTCCTAATTTTGCAACAATTGAAGCCTAGTGAAGCCCAATATTAGTAAGAAACAAAAATATACAATTTTAAAAATTGTTTAAACAAATTAATATTGTTTATTTGCAACTTTTCATCTAATAGAGCTAGAGACCTGTAACTTTTTCCTAATTTTGCAACAATTGAAGCCTAGTGAAGCCCAATATTAGTAAGAAACAAAAATATACAATTTTAAAAATTGTTTAAACAAATTAATATTGTTTATTTGCAACTTTTCATCTAATAGAGCTAGAGACCTGTAACTTTTTCCTAATTTTGCAACTATTGAAGCCTAGTGTAGCCCGATACTAATAATAAACAAAAACCACAATTATGAAAATCGTTTAAAGAAATTAATATTGTTTATATGCAACTTTTCAATTAATTGAGCTTGAGTGTTTTAATTTTTTCTTAATTTTGCAACTTTTTAAGCTACATACAGCCCAGTACTAACAGCAAAGTAAAATCAACAATCATTCAAATTTTTTCAACATATTAATATGGTATATTTTCTAATTTTTTATCAATAAAATTAAGAGAATTGTAAGTGATGATAAGTTATTAATTCTTGGGAATTTATCAATTTGTCTCTTCAAGTTTGTCTTTTTTTACTGCGACAAAAGTTTGTTTAAAAATTATGTCCAGGATTAAAAAGTGACTATTGATATTGCGGAGTGAAATGTTAAATTAATGACAGATTATAATGATCTAATAGTAAGAGATGAGGATCAATAACAGCACTTTCTATAAGTTGTTACGAAATATAGTAAACAGTTCCCAGACTCTCAAACTGAAATAAAAAAATGTTAACAGAAACAATGCTGTAATGGTAAAGAAATTTGTCGCGTTTTGTTTAAAAAGTAAACTGCAGAATTTCTGCACAATTATTGTGTTTTCCATTCATTCTTACCTTTCCAAAAATAAAAGCTTGCGAATATAAAGAAAGTTACAGCTTTCTAGCCCTATTAGATAAAAAGTTGCAAATCAACAATATTAGTTTGTTTAAAAATTGTTTATAATGGTATATTTTTGTTTCTTACTAATATTGGGCTTCACTAGGCTTGGATAGTTGCAAAATTAGGAAAAAATTACAGCTCTCTAGCTCTATTAGATGAAAAGTTGCAAATAAACGATATGAATTTGTTTAAACAATTTTTGTAATTGTATATTTTAGTTTTTTAGTAATATTGCGCTTCACTAGGCTAAGATAGTTGCAAAATTAGGAAAAAGTTACAGCTCTCTAGCTCTATTAGATGAAAAGTTGCAAATAAACAATATTAATTTGTTTAAACAAATTAAAAAACACATGCAACAATTGTTAGTTGCTAATTTTCATGTAATTAAACAGAATTTTAGTGGAAAATATTGTAAAATGTGATAAGAAATATTTTTTAACGATTTTTCCATAATTTTGCAATTTATGGGATATTTTTACGGCCCTGTAAAAAATAGTTAATAATAAAAAATTCATAAATAAATTATTGAATGTCATTGTTTGAACATTTTTTAAGAGAAACAGAGTAATCCGGTAAAAAAATGTTGATTTTTCATGATTTTATTGCAAATCTACGAAAAATTGTTTTTTCCCCATGCAAAATACATGGGAAATTTTAGGGTCGATGAGGCACCATCAAATATTAGAATAAAAAAAAATAAAAAAATACGTATCTCTTCTTTTTCGATTAGTAACAAAATGTGGGGGTGAGTACTTTAAAATTCGAAAATTCTCATTTTAAGGACCACCCTAATAACTATCTTAAAAAAATCCTCGATGATTTTTCGAATACAGTTAAATAGTTATGCAGGAGAAATTATAGAGTTAAATAGCGTTAATCAATGAACGTGTTGTGTTTTTTCTCAGGACTATCTAATCACTCCAACCTCGGATCTGCAGAAGTCCCTTCCCCATACATCATCACCAATGCAAATGGGAGCGATAGCGCCGTCGATGGGCGGATTGAGTCCCATGGGTCCCTCGACAATGTTATCCAACACCATGTCAAGTGTCAACCCAAATAATATCGTTTCAATGAACGGCATGGGAATGGGTTCCTACCAAGGTATGGGGATGTCTACACCTCACGGTGGCTATCCCAGTGGACTTGTCTTGGGAGATTATCACTCGTTGTGACTTTGGACCCCAGGAAGTGAGGGCAAACGCAATCAGGAAAAGACTTAGGGAAGTAAGCAATTCGCGAAATACTACTCTCATTCGGTTCCAATTACTTTTTACCATTCACAGTCTTATTATATAAAACAAAAACGACAAAAACAATCTCTAATCTCTTCTAATTAATCACAAACTTACAAAACATTTTATTTTTCCAAATGAATTTACTTTTAAGATGTCTATGTTCAACCGTAAACAATCTTAAAAGAAAATTATCAACAAATAATGCAATGGTTTGTAAAAATACCTAAACAAATTCATTTTTGTTTCAAAATTTTAGTTTATTATTGTTAAACTCGGGCTTGAAGTTTATGAAACATGGTTTAATGATATAATTGCTTGAATAATATTAAATATACCTATTTTAAATTCATTACATTTTATATCTACAATCCTCAAAGTCTCATTTACGTACAATTTTGTAAAGTTTAATTTAATTCTGTGTATAGAATTAAATATTTGAAAATATTTCTTGTTGATATTTTCTGGCAATTTTAGAAAATAGTTTGTAACTACTCGTAAAAAAAACCCGACGCTGCTCTTTTTTACAATTTTTTTAAAAATTCAGTTTAAAAAGTAGTAAAACATAAAGAAGGGAATAGGTACTAAATAAAGAAATACATAATAAGTGGAAAGAATTAAAAAGGAGCAAGACACAAACATAACAAAATTTTATTAAATATAAATAAGTAACAAACGAAATGAATAAGAAATAAAAAGAAGCAACAATTTATAAAAAATAGACGATTAATGAAAAGAAATAATTAAAAAAGAGCAGCGAGATCGGAATAATAGTAAAAGACATATTTTAGCATTTTTTTTAAAAACCGTCACTTCGCGTACAGAATTTCAAGTCAATTTTGATCTTGACATAGTTTCTTATTTTCAGATAGAATTTTATAAATAAAATCTTAGACGAATTAATTTAATTTATTAAATTAATTAAAAAGTTATTTATCTAGTTTCGCTATTTTTCAAATCTGACTTTCATTAGTGGAAGTAATTTGTGTTCAAAAAGCAAAAAAAATATATATATATATTGTTTTAAGACAAAAATGAATATGCTTTCAAGATATATTTTCACTGAATAATAATAATTATAATTCGTTGGGGTAAGACTTTTTTGTCGACATCTTTTGTTTCCAATAATTACGTTAATTGAAGACTACATTTTGACCGACGATGTTGTACACTCTCACGTACGCTTTTATGTTTACTTTGTACATATGTAGATAGTACATATACGTATACGCATCCACGCACTTTGTTAAACTCCATTTGGTGAAACCTAATGTCCAAATTGTCCATTAGCAAATCATTTTCAATTTCAAGATAATGTAATACTCAATTTTTTTTAAAAAAAAAAGTTGTATTTTTATTTTCGGTAATTAGTATTTTTATTTATCTTAAAAGTAAGAAATTTACGAAATAAGAGAATTTTGTAATTTACAAAACTAGCGATTTTTGTATTTTAATCAGACTCTTGTTTTTATAAGATGTTAAAATTAGAAAAAAAAATGAAAAATTATGAATGTTTAATGATTTGTGGACTTTTAAATTTTGGTTTCTTTTTTTTTAAATGTTTCGTTGTATATAAAAAAAAAAGTGCATGAAAAAGGAACGAAAGACGAATAAAAGGAAAATATGATGTAATTTTTCTTTATAAAGTTATTTCAAAGCGGATTATTTGAGAATAAGATGCGATATAAACATTTTTAGATTTTAATCCAAGGAAAGGACTAAACAGTGTAAAAATGCGATAGAAGATGTAAAAATCGATTTAAAAAACCGTGGAACGAAGAGGGAGGTCGATTTTTAAAGTTTTAAAAAAAAATCCAGAAAATTTAATCACTTCGCAATGATTTCATCACTGATATTTCAAATAAAAGCAGTTTTGATTCGAATCTTGATTTAAATTACCAAAAAATCAAAAAACTATTTTTTATAGCGATTTTACAGATAATTTTTGTCATTTATCGAAAGTTTACTTTTAAAAAAATAAATACAATATAAATTTAATACCTTCGAATATAAATTTGAGTCTCAAGTAGAAGCAAACAAGGCTTGTCATAAACAAAGCACAAGTGAATGCATATCGTGGAAAAAAAAATCAAAATTACAATTAAAATGCTTTAAAAATTTTTCAGCAATTTCAAATAGCTTTTTTAGCAAAATATACTCAAAAATGTAATTTAAATTCAACATTTAAAGGATTTTTATTTTAAAAATTTCACTAAAATAAAATTAAAAAATGTACTTTTTAACACTCAAATTGTAGTCAGAAAAATTTACAAACTTCTGAAATACTTTATTGAGAAAATTGCATTTTATAAATTGAATTTAGAATGAGAAGCTGTTTGCTTTAAAGGCATTTTAATTCACGCACAATTTTCACTCAGGCCAATTAAATCGCTAGAATTGCACAGAACATTCCGGAGACGCGTCTTAATTTTTACAACACGATGAATCACCGTGTTTGCGACTTAATTCTTCAGGATATAGTGGCGCATATATAATATTTCAATTTTCACCTCCCGGTAGTTCCCGAACCAGTAGCTCAAAAATAGTCATCGTTGTTAGAACGTAAGAGTTTAGTAGTTAAAAAAAAAAAAAAAAAAAAACGTCAAACAAGGGTCCTTTCTGTACCAAATAATTTTCCTATCAATTAGGAGAGATTTGGGCAAAGGTGTTATCTTCATATATTTATTTTTGTATAAATCTAACTATAGATTCTATAGTTAGATCTAACTATAGACATGATACTTAAATACATTTTTTTTATTATACATTTTTAATTATCACTCAACATTTGTCTACAATCATTAAGTATTTTCGTAAAGTTTTGATTAAGTAAAAAAATAATTTATAAAAGAGTACAAATTATCACCATTACTTTATGAAAAAGTAAGTTATAAACGGAAGGTTAACAACCCTTAAAAACCGCCTCTAAAATAATTGAAAATTTTTTCTTAAAACTTACCAATTTCTTGAAAAAAAATCTAATCAACTTCTAAAATTGTGGAACATACACAGGAATATGTCCTCTAATTTTTCTAATAGAGAAAAAAAATCTAATCAACTTCTAAAATTGTGAAACATACACAGGAATATGTCCCCTAATTTTTCTAATAGAATACAAAACTTAACAACCTGTAAAAACTACCCTTAAGAAAAATAATCGAATTTTTTTTTTAAACTTACCAATTTCTAGACAAAAAAATCTAATTAACTTCTGAAATGGTGGGACATATACAGAAATATGCCCCCTAATTTTTCTCGTAGATAGCAAAACTTAACAACCTCTAAAAACTACCCATAAGAAAAATAATTGATTTTTTTTTTAAACTTACCGATTTCTACAAAAAAAGCGAATCAACTTTTAAAATGGTGGAACATATAAACAGGAATATACCCCCTAATTTTTCAAATAATTAACAAGAATTAAAAACTCTTAAAAACAACCCTTCAGGAAAAAAAGGGAAAATAATTTTTAAAAAAATTACCAATTCCTACAAAAAACTTCTATTCAAGTTTCAAAATGGTGAAACACACTCAGGAATACGCCACCTTATTTTTCAAATTATTAACAAGAATTAACAACCCCTTAAAACCACTTCTAAGTAAAATAATAAAAAAAAATTGTATAAATTATTAATTTTTGCAAATAAATACTTCCTAATCATATTTCAAAATCGTGAAACTTACTGAGGAGTTATATAAAAACTACACATAAGTAAAATAATAGGAATTAAATTTAAAAAAATTATGAATTTCTACAAAAAAATTTTATTCCAGTTCTAAAACGGTGGAACAAGCAACGAAATAAACCCTCTAATTTTTTTTACTATTATCAATTAAAAAAATTAGGGGGTATATTTTTGAGTATGTTCAACCATTCGAGAACTTAAATATAAATTTTAAAATTAAGGGTTTGTTTTTTTTAGAGTATATGAGGGGTATATTAGGGGGTATATTCTTGAGTATTCATTTTGGAACTTGAATCTAAACTTTAAAATTAAGGGTTGTTATTTTTTAGGGTATATCAAGGGGTATAATTAGGGGGTATATTCTTAAGTAACCGTTTTAAAAATTAAATACTATTTTTTAAATTAAAGGTTGTTATTTTTTAGGGTATATAAGTGGGTATATTTTTGAGTATGTTCAACCATTTTGGAACTTAAATATAATTTTTAAAATTAAGGGTTTTTAGAGTATATTAGGGTGTTTAATTAGGGGGTAAATTCTTGAGTATCCATTTTGTAACTTGAACATAAATTTTGAAATTAAGGGTTTTTAGGGTATATTAGGGGGTATGATCTTGAGGATCCATTTTGGAACTTGAATATATATTTTGAAATTAGGGGTTTTTAGGGTATATTAGGAGGTAAAATCTTGAGTATCCATTTTGGAACTTGAATATAAATTGTGAAATTAAGGGTATTTTAGGGTATCTAAGGGGTATAAGTATGGGGTATATTTTTGATCATCCATTTTGGAACTTCAAAATAATTTTTTAACTTAATGGTTGTTGCTTTTTAGGGTATATTAGGGGGTATATTTTCGAGTATGTTCAACCATTTTGGAACTTAAATATAATTTTTAAAATTAAGGGTTTTTAGGGTATATTAGGGTATTTAATTACGGGGTATATTCTTAAGTATCCATCTTGAAACTTGAACAAAAATTTTGAAATAAAGGGGCTTTAGGGTATATTAGGGGGTATAATATTGAGTATCCATTTTGGAACTTGAATATACATTTTGAAATAAGGGGTTTTTAGGGTATAATCTTGAGTATCCATTTTGGAAATGGAATATAAATTTTGAAATTAGGGTATTTTAGGGTATTTGAGGGGTATAATTATGGGATATATTCTTAAGCATCCATTTTGGAACTCAAATATAATTTTTTTAATTAATGGTTGTTATTTTTTACGGTATACTAGGGGGTATATTCTTGAGTATTCATTTTGCAACTTAAATATACATTTTTGAATTTAGGGATTTTTAATTTTTAGGGTATATTAAAGGGTATAATTAGGGGTTATATTCTTAAATATTCATTTTTGAACTTGAATATAGACTTTAAAATTAAAAGTTGTTATTTTTAGGGAATATTTTAGGGTCTAACTAGGGGGTATATTCTTGAATATTCATTTTGGAACTTGAATATAAATTGTGAAATTAAGGGTTGTTTTTAGGGTACATTAGGGAGTATACTCTTGAGTATCCATTTTAGAACTAGAATATACATTTTGAAATTACGGGTTTTTAGGGTATATTAGGGGGTAAAATCTTGAGTATCCATTTTCGAACTTGAATATAAATTTGGAAATTAAAGGTATTTTAGGGTATATGAGGGTTATAAGTATGGGGTATATTCTTGATCATCCATTTTGGAACTTAAATATAATATTTTAAATTAATGGTTGTTACTTTTTAGGGTATATTAGGGGGAACATTTTTGAGTATGTTCAACCATTTTGGAACTTCAATATAATTTTTTAAATTAAAGGTTTTTAGGGTATATTATGGTGTTTAATTACGGGGTATATTCTTAAGTATCCATCTTGAAACTTGAACAAAAATTTTGAAATAAAGGGGCTTTAGGGTATATTAGGGGGTATAATATTGAGTATCCATTTTGGAACTTGAATATACATTTTGAAATAAGGGGTTTTTAGGGTATAATCTTGAGTATCCATTTTGGAAATGGAATATAAATTTTGAAATTAGGGTATTTTAGGGTATTTGAGGGGTATAATTATGGGATATATTCTTAAGCATCCATTTTGGAACTTAAATATAATTTTTTTAATTCATGGTTGTTATTTTTTAGGGTATATTAGGGGGTATATTCTTGAGCATCCATTTTGGATCTTAAACATAATTGTTTAAATTAACCGTTGTTATTTCTTAGGGTATATTAGGGGGAATATTCTTGAGTATTCATTTTGGAACTTGAATCTAACATTTAAAAAAGGGGTTTTAGGGTATATTAGGTGGTTTAATATTGAGTATCCATTTTGGAACTTGAATATACATTTTGAAATAAGGGGATTTTAGGGTATAATCTTGAGTATCCATTTTGGAAATGAAATATAAATTTTAAAATTAGTGTATTTTAGGGTATTTGAGGGGTATAATTATTCTTGAGCATCCATTTTGGAACTTAAATATAATTTTTTAATTCATGGTTGTTATTTTTTAGGGTATATTAGGGGGTATATTCTTGAGCATCCATTTTGGAACTTAAACATAATTGTTTAAATTAACGGTTGTTATTTTTAGGGTATACTAGGGGGTATATTCTTGAGTATTCATTTTAGAACTTGAATCTAAATTTTGAAATTAAGGGTTCTTATTTTTTACGGTATATTAGAGGGTATAATTAGGGGGTATATTCTTGAGCATTAATTTTGGAACTTGAATATAAATTTTAAAATATGAGGTTTTATTTTAGGGTATAGTTAGGGGATATATTCTTGAGTATTCATTTTGGAACTTGAATATAAATTGTGAAATTAAGGGTTATTTTTAGGGTATGCTAGGGGGTATAATAAAGGGGTATATTCTTGAGTATGTTCAACCATTTTGGAACTTGAATAAAAATTTGTAAATTAAGGGGGTTTTTAGGGTATATTAAGGGGTATCTTTCTAAGTATTCATTTTTTAACTTGAATATACATTTTGAAATTAAGGGTTTGTTATTTTTTAGGGTATATTGGGGTGTATAGTTAGGGGTTATATTCTTGAGTATTCATTTTGGAACTTGAATATAAATGTTTGAAATTGTTTATATTTGTTTTGTAGAATTTCATTTTTTTTCAAAACTATATTCGATTATTTTACTTAGGGGTTGTTTTTAGGGTATGTTAATTCTTGCTAATATTTAGAAAAAGTAGGAGGCATATCCCTGAGTAGGTTTCACCATTTTAGAACTTGATTAGATATTTTTGCATATTTATTAATTTCACCAGAAACAACTAATTCTTCATCAAAACATGTGTGTTTAGTAATTTAAAAATATTAAATTTTAATTGGCCTACTTACTTTAACTGGATTATTAATATAAACTCTTTAAAATCATTCCAAAATAATGTTGACATGCATTGAATGTTGACCGATAATAGATAAGTAGGATTTTTACATTACCAACAAATTTTACTTTTAGTTATTCCGTTATTCTTTACCCCAAACGTCAAGTCTTTTTAATATTGTAAATTTAATATATCTAAACGTTGAATTCAAGTTAAATCTATTAATATATGATAGATAGATGTTTATTTTTGCGTTTTTCCGATAAAAATGAAGATTCATGTATAGAAGAAAGTATTGATAATTCATCAATATTAAAGATATTTTTATTATTATCTTTAGCCCGATTAAGCACCTTTGCCCCAATCTCTCCTAAAACAATCTTTAGTGATTTGTAAAATTAGGAAAAAAGAGGACAATTATTTTAAATAATTAGACAGTCGTATCTACAATTTTGGGTAAAAATGACCCGGACCGACGTTGTAATTTAAATTTTTAAAAATTATTTACATATGCCTAGTAATTAATCAGAAAGTAAGACTGCCGACGAGACGTACAAGCAGTGCCACAAATGCGCAGGCGCGTTACCAAAAATTTATGACTAGCTCCAATTTACAAAAAAGGGAATTTAAAAACAAAAAAAAACTTAATTTGCAGAGTACTTAAAAATATAAAAGAATTATTTATTTAAAAAAACAAAAAAAATGGCTTAATTTGAGTACGAAAAATGTGCATTGAATTATAAATAATTTTAAAATGAATTATTATTATTTTTTATTAAAAAGCATATTTCCTTTTTCTTAAGTTTTGGAGCGATTCATAGAGCGCGTGTGCGAGTGTACGTAATTTAGTGACTAAGTAAATTAATTATTGTGTGTATACATGCTATAGAGAATATAGTATAAATATATATTATAAATATGATGTATATATGATGCAAAAGTATGTCCGTACATTGTGCCGAGTGCAAGTTGATTTTAATAATACGAATGAAATAAAAAGTGAGACGGACAGTGTGGCTATCGTGGAAAAAGAAACGAATCGTCGAACCACTCAAAAGCACAAAAATCCGTATAATTCAAGTTACACAATATTATTATTATTATTATTATTATTATAGAACTAAATAAAAAGAAACTTGCAACGAACAATATTGACATAAACCAGGGACTGAATTTGGTCACAGCTGAAATTGTGTCTGATAAATAAAGATTGTAATAAAAGAACGACTACATTGAGAAAAAAGTGAATGTTTTTTTCTCGATTCTTAGCTATAAATCCTACCACGATGCACAATTAACTAAGCCCAGTGCTGAGGAATAAGTCACGATGTACGATTCAAACTGTATCGAATAAAGTTGATGTTATTTAAAAATTTGAAATGTTATTTACATTTTTCTGTCTCCTGTCTTAACCTATCATATTCCTGTATCCTAAAATAATTAGTTTTGGAAAAAAAAATTATTAAATGGGTCATATTGAATCCAACATTTTGAATTTTTCAGCTCCAACTCAAAAAACAAAAAAAAATTTGAGACAAAGTCTAAAAGTTTTGAGTAACAATTTTCAAACCAATTTGAGAAATTTTTAAATTTTACAATATAATTAAAATTCAGATTCGAGATCAGTATCCGAGGAATTAATTTTGTCTCGGACAAAAAAAATTTTTTTTTGTGATTGTATAATTTTTCTGTGTTTATACTCGAAATTCAAGAAAAATGGGTTATAAATGTAAAAAATTATGGACGTTAATTTAGATATCAAATTCGTGATAAATTAATTAAATTAATTATCTTTTTCATTTTCAACCTACTTTTGTCAATTTTCAAGTATTTCTAAGATTTTTAATTTCATTTTTTCGAGTATCAATTATTTTCTTCAGTCTTTAAATTCTTGTCAGGAATATTTAAATTTATTACACAAGTTTTCATTTATTTTTGTCATTTTTAAATTATTTTCTTAAAATTTCAATTATATTCTAAAATCTATAAATTATTGCCAAGAATGTTTGAATTTTCTACAAAAGTTTCAATTTACTTTTGTCATTTTTTAATTATTTGCTTAAAAATTTCAATTACTTTTATTATATTTTTTTAGTATATTCCCCATTTTCAATTTATTTTTTTCATATTTCTATTATTTTTGAATTTTTAGAATTATTTTCTATAAATTTCAATTATTATATTCAATTTTTTTTTGTCATGAATTTTCAAATTTTACACCAGTTTTCATTTATTTTCTTCAAATTTTCAAAATTGTCTTCATTCTTCTTATTTTTTTCACGAATTTATTAATTTTATACAAATTTTTCAATTATTTTCTACAAATTTCAATTATTTTCTAGAAACTTTAATTACTTCTTCATATTGAAATTTTTTGACATTTTTTAATTAGTCTATTACATTACAATTATTTTCTTTAAACTTCAATTACTTTCTTCAGATTTAAATTATTTTCTTTAAACTTTGAATTATTCCCATAAATTTAAAAACTTTTTACACAAATTTTCATTTATTTGTGTAACATATCTTCAATTACTTTTGTCATTATTCAATTATTTTTGTCATTTTCCAATTATTTTCTTCATATTTTCATTATTTTTGACGTTTTTAATTTATTTTTAACAAATTTCAATTATTTTATTCAATTTTTTTTTATTGTTAAAAAATTAAAGAAAGTTACACCAGTTTTAAATTAATTTCTTTAAATTTCAATAATTTTCTTCATTCTTTTTATTATTCTCATGAATTTATTAAATTTTTACAACTCTTTCAATTATTTCTACAAATTTCAATTACTTTAATTCAATTAAATTTTATGACATTTATGAATTATTGTCTTCAAATTTAAATTATTTTCTTTAAACTTTAAATTATTGCCATAAATTTAAAAATTTTTTACACAAATTTTCATTTATTTTTGTAACATTTCAAGAATTTTCTTAAAATTTAAATTAAGTTTTTAATCCTTATTTTATTGTCAGAAATATTTAAATTTCCTACACAAATTTTAATTTAGTTTGTTACTTTTTAATTATTTTCTTCAAATTTCAATTACTTTTGTCATTATTCAATTATTTTTGTCATTTTCCAATTATTTTCTTCATTTTTTTCATTATTTTTAACATTTCAAGTATTTTCTTAAAATTTCAATTATGTTTTTAATCCTTATTTTATTCTCAGAAATGTTTTGGTTTCCTACACAAATTTCAATTTAGTTTTGTTACTTTTTAATTATTTTCTTCAAATTTCAATTACTTTTGTCATTATTCAATTATTTTTGTCATTTTCTAATTATTTTCTTCATATTTTCAATTTTTTTGACGTTTTAAAATTATTCTCAACAAATTTAAATTATTTTATTCAATTTTGTTTAATGTCAAGAAATTAAAAAAATTTATTAAACCAGTTTTAAATAAATTTCTTCAAATTTCAATAATTTTCTTCATCCTTTTTATTATTTTCATGAATTTATTAATTTTTTACAACTCTTTCAATTATTTTTTCAATTCTACAAATTTCAATTATTTTCCTTATATTTAAATTTTATGACATTTATCAATTATTGTCTTAAAATTTCAATTATTTTCTTCAAATTTCAATTACTTTCGTCTAATTTAAATTATTTTCTTTAAACTTCTAATATTTTTTTCAATTTTTCAATAATTATTGTCTATAAATTTTCAATTCTTTACATCAGTTATCAATTATTTTTGTCATTTGTTAATTATTTTTTTAAACTACAATTATTTTTGTCATTATTGTTGTCCATAAATTTTTAATTTTTACACCAGTTTTCAATTATTTGTGTCATTATATAATTAGTTTCTTCACGTTTCAATTATGTCCTTAATTTTTCAATTAATTTAACACATTTTTTATTTTTTACTTCATTTTTGGAATTATATTTCTCATTAATTTTTTTTCAAATTTCATTTTTTTTGTTATTTTTTAACTGTTTTCTACGTATTTTCTACATATATAAATTTTTTTTATCATTTTTTAAATTATTTTCTTTAAAGTTTGAATCATTATTTTTCGTCAAATTTTACTTATTTTTGTCATTTTTCAATTTTTTTCTTGCAATTACAAGTATATTTTAAATGTTTCAATTATTTTCTTTAAATTTCAATTATTTTGCTTTAATTTTTAAATCTTTGTCTTTATTTATTGATTTTTAATTAATTTTCCAATCAGTTTTCTCATTTAACAAATTCTTTTTTTCAAATTTGATATTGGGGGGGGGGGGCCATGATTAATTATTTGCCTGCTGGCGGGCCCCAAATTAATATCAGTAATATTTTGTTTATTCACTTCTTTCACTTCAAAACTCCCTATTCATTCACTTTTTTAAATTTAATTTAATCATTTCTAAACTCTCTAAATCTGAATTAGTAGTTTTCTACTAAGAATTAGTAGTTTTTTACTATGAATTACTCAAATTCATTGCTCATTTTTCTCTAATTCATATAGTAGAAAACTACTAATTCTTAGTAGAAAACTACTAATTCTTAGTAAAAAACTACTAATTCTTAGTACAAAACTACTAATTGAAATAGTAAAACTTTACTTTTAAAAAAAGTAGATTTTTTTACTAATTTAATTAGTAGTTTTCTACTAAGAATTAGTCAAATTCTTACTATTTTAATAGTAGCTCACTTTTCGCTAATTCATTAGTAGAAAACCACTAATTCAGATTTAGAGAGTAATGTTATAATAATATTAAACCTTTTTTTATTTGTACTTTTTTTGTACCTGTAAATTTTGGTTCATTTTGTTTTTACCTTAAACTTAAATTAAATTTCAAAACATTCACTTTTTGATGCCCACTACTTCAATTTGAATCTACAACCTAATATAATTCGAGAATTTTTCTGTGATCGCTCGAAAAAATGTTGAAATCGCATGAAGACGATCGAAGTGGAAGTTGCCAGATCCGATAGGACGAGATAATTATTTCGATAAGATCATCTCTTTCTTCTTTGTATTTGAGAGGACTACATTTTTAAAATGATACCCGGTTGCATCTGAGGATCCTTTTCGATCGGTTATTCCTGAAAAAGCGCATCTGTCTATTCTATCTATTTTCTAAACGCCCGATGGATTCCTTTGTACCAATTTCAATTCGTTTCTCGTCGGTTTAAATTCAAACTGAGATCGTTCAACGATAATTGGAGGTGGAAGTTTTGAGCGTGAGAGAGGAACATTGTCAATAGCAATTTAAGGAGAATTTTTCACAATTAAGATATTTTTCAGAAGATAATCTCTTCTATAAAGAATCTATTAAATTTCTATAAGATTTTACTTTATATAAACATAAACAAGATAAATAAATAAATTGGGTTCCATATTTTCGATTCAATAAATTTTGTAATATTTAATTAATTAATTAAACGATTTAGAATAAAAGTGACACTCGCATTTTCCGGTAAGTAGCCTTAAAATTGAGTATTAAAAAAAAACAATGACTCACTCCGATTTGCGTTTTTCGTATCGAAAAGCGGAAGCCAGCTGAACGGAACTCGGGAAGCGTTACAAATCATGAATCGATTTTATACAATGCACCTTTATTGTTATGGCTTGCACAAAACTGTGCAATTAAATCAACATAAATTATTTAGTAGGAAAAAAAATTATTAGTTTTAGTTGTTTTAACAAAATCCAAAGAACGGACTTGTAGAGAATATTTCAAAAATTGAAATGAGCTATTATTTGTCAAAATTGGATGAGAATTAGAATTATTCACAAACTTTAAAGAAAAAACACAAAATTTTAAATAATTCTTTTTTTAATAACAAATTTGGTCTCAACTTAATTTTTTTAAAAAATTTATAACTCAGTCTTTCAAAATTGAGTGAAATACATTTTAATAATATTTTTATTTTATGTGGAAAAACATTTTCTAGTTTGAGGTTATGTCAATGGGTTAAACATCCTTAAGACGATGCACCACCTCTAGTTTTGACCCCCATAAATTTTCACGACCTTAGTAAACTACATTTCTTGCATTAATTGGGTTCCAAAAACATGCAAAAAGGTCAAAAATATATAATCTGAACTTTTAACTACTAATAGAATTTAAAGTCTTAAAAAATTGAAATTTTTTAAAATTGAAATTCTCTGTCAATTTTTAGTATTTTTAATCGTCAATTTTTACACGCTTTTTTAATGACTCTTTTGAATCTCTCGCATGGATTTTCCAAAATTTTAATTTTCAAAACAATAAAACATTCTGAAAAATCCTAAAATGGTCCAATAATTTTTATCTTGTTTTTTGATGTGATAAAACTTACTATAATTTTAGATGTAAAATTAAGGAAAAAAAAATTAGCAACTCTGAAAAAAGTGTTGTTATTTAATGGATCTCTCTCCTCAAATCAACTTCTTTTACAATTTTCATTATTTTTTACTGTAAATTTCTTTATACGCTTTTTTAATAATTCTTTCGAATCTCTCGCATGGAATCAAAAAAATTTTAATTTAAAAAAAAAATTCTAAAATTAAGATATTTTTTTTTTTTTTTTTTTTTCCCTTAAATTTTTAATCATTTACCACTTTTGTGTATAGAATTTTGTCAAGTTTATAACTTATAACAATTTTAATTTCTTCGAACTCCAATTAATTTGAAATTTCATTGATTAAAAATGTAAGTAATCCACACTTTGAGTATAGAAAATTGAAATTATTTAAAAATGTCTTTAATTTTTATTTTTTAACAATTCTTCAATATTATGATTCAATTATTTGCTACAATTTTCAATTATTTTTATCATTTTTAAAAATTTTCTTCAATTTCTAATTATTTTCATTATTTTTCACTTTTTCCCTTAATTTATAATTAAATTTCCGCAAGCTCCAATTAGTTTTTTAGTTTTTTCAAAAACCACTTTTTGAGTTTTAATTATTTCCTTCAATATCAAATTAGTTTAATTATTTATTGATTAATTTTTAATTTTTTTGTCATTTTTGAATTATTTTTACAAAATATGATTTTTTCTTTTCAAATCGTAATTTTTTTCTTCAAATTACAATTAATTTCTTCAATATCGAATTGTTAATATCAATTTATAATGTCAATTAAATAGTGACAGAACGTAACTCATAAAATTTGTTAATTTAATTATCATTTTCACTATTTTCATCGGTTTCCATAATTATTTTCTAAAATTTTTCAATAATCAATATTAAAAAACCTGTTTCATGCTTCATCAATTTATATTAAAAAAAAACTAAATTATTAAATTTTTATTTATTGGTTTTAAATTTTAGTTGCATTTTTCAAGTAGGTATTTCAATAATGTTCTTTGATTTTTAATCAATTTCTTTTATATCAAATAAATTCTGTAATTGTCTCAATTTAAATTTTGTTTTCTTAGATTTCCATAAGTATCTTTAATTTTCAATTATTTTTATCATTTTTTTAAGTAATCTTCTTTATCTCAAATATATTCTGTAACTTTTTCCATTATTTTCTACAAATTTTTGTTCTTTTCTTCAATTTTCAATTAATTTTTTCATTTTGCAATTAATATTTGTCATTTTCGATTATTTTTAATTAATTTTCTAATTTTTTTTTATTATTTATCTCAAATTCCAGTTATTTTTTCAATTTACAATTATTTTTATGATTCTGCAATTATTTTCTTTAATATTACAAATATATGTTCTAATTTTTTCACAATTATTTTTCACAAATTAAAATTAGTTTCTTCAATTTTTAATTATTTTCATTACTCTGCACTTATTTTCTTGAATTTTTTATTATTTTTACTATTCTTCAATTAATTTCCTATATTTTAAAATATTTTTCTTAAATTTTCATTTGTTCATTTGTTATCAGTTTGCGAATAAATTTATTCAATTTTTAATTCTTTTTACAATTCCTCAATCAGAATCCTAAACTTCTAATTATTCATCACATTTTTCAATTACTTTTCTCAATTTTCATTTTCTTTGATCTTTTTTCAATTATTTTCCCCACATTTTAATTAGACATAGTAATTATTTTTTAATTAATTTTCTAATTTTTTTAATTATTTATCTCAAATTCCAGTTATTTTTTTCAATTTACAATTATTTTTATAATTCTGCAATTATTTTCTTTTATTACAAATATATGTCGTAATTTTTTCAATTATTTCTCACAAATTAAAATTATTTTATTCAATTTTTTATTATTTTCATTATTCTTAGATTAATTTGCTAGATTTTAAAATATTTTTATTTATTTTAATAAATAATATAAAAATAATAAATTTTCTTTAACTTTCAATTATTAGTGTTTCCAGTTTGCAATCGTTTCTACAAGTTTTATTTTTTTTACTATTCTTCAATTAATTTCCTAAATTTTCAATTATTTATCTCATTTTTCAATTATTTGTTTCAATTTTCAGTTTCTTTTATATTTTTGCAATTATTTTCTCCTCCTTTTTAATTAGATATAGTAATTATTTTTCAATTAATTTTCTAAATTTTTATTTACTATCTCAAATCTAAGTTTTTGTATCCACTTTTCAATGCTTTAAATCATTCTTCAATTATTTTTCTCAAATTTCAATAACGTTCGTTAATTTTTAATTATTTTTTTTAATTTTCAATGATTTTCAGAAAATTTACATTATTTTGATAATTTGTTGATTTATTCCGAAAATTTCAATTATATATCTCAAATTTCTATTATTTTCTTCAATTTTCGATTATTTCTATAACGTTTGAATTATTTTCCTAAATTTAATGTTTTTGACATCATTTTATAATTAGGTACTTTTTTTTTACTTCACATATATTCTGTATTTTTTTCAATTATTTTTTTAAAATTGTAATAATTGTCTTCAATTTTCTATTATTAGGGTTTCGTGGTTCGGGATTGAAACCCTTAAAGTGAGACTTTGTCATCCGTCCGTCCGTCCGTCCGTCGTTCATAGCCAATAGCTGTCAATTTGCGGTTCTGTGCCAAAGAGATTTCTTGATGTATGAGGCAGTTATGTGGCTCTATAAGTAGAAGGCAGTTACGTGGTTCTAGAGGTAGAAGGAAGTTACGTGGTTCTTGATGTACGAGGGAGTTACGTGGTTTTAAAGGTAGAAGAGAGTTACGTGGTTCTTGAAGTAGAAAAATTATTCACATTTATAACAGTTACTAATATAAATTTGTACTTTTTTACTATGAATTTTTAGTTTTCACTAAGAATTAGTGTAATTCTTAGTAGAAATTTTTACTAATTTACTTTGCGGACGACTTTTCTTCATTTCACTACTAGTTTTGACAAATTCACATCTAGAGAGTTTTTTTGACAAAATATTTAGTATTTTTAGAGTAAAATTCACTATCGATTAACTGTACATAAAAATTACTTCAACCCAGATAAACATTAAAAATATTGTTTCAACTTTTCAAAATCACATGTTCCTTGAAACTGATTGCCTTAAAAATTCCACGAAGACAGGATTCAAAACAGACACAAAGTATATATAAGAACGCCTGTTATCAAATCATCAAACCATAAATAAAAAGTGAACAATTATGCTAATATCCAACTCCTTCTCAAAACTCTGACTTAATAGCGACAAATTATGAAAAGACTCAACACATTTCACCATTCAAACTCAACATGTCATGATCCATTTGTCACAAGGGAGACCAATTCTAGCGCCATTTCAACTCAAATTTCCAAGAAAAATATAGAAATCATCATCAACACAGTTTCGCAATGTCTCTCGATAAAATTACTGGGAAATTTTTTTTTATCCTCTAGAATTCATTCTCTCTCCGTGTAGACTTTTCGATCTGGAGACGAAAGATATTTTTTGAAGGACACTCGAGTTTGGTAAAAGTTTTAAAGGGCTTAAGGAATCAGTGCTTTGTCCTTTTCTTTGCTGTTCTTTGGCCGCAACGAGGTGGAATAAGAGCAGTCGACGCATGTTCATCGGCCTGTTATAATTTTGGTTCTATTAGCTTGGCTGGGACCGGTAAGACCCAGAGGGTTTTTTTCAAGAGATCGTAAAGTTAAGCCCTCGGACCCCACGTAGAAAGTATTAATAATGGGCGTATGCATGCAGGCTAATATATATATATATATATATATATATGTATTGGATGAATTTTGTGTGGATGAACCAAGTACATAAGAGGAAGAGTGTATATAAAGAGAGCAGGGAAGAGGCCATCCTGATCCGAAGAGGGTCCGCTTATAAGAGAACAGCGATGCTGTCAAGTAGCATCTCGACACGGGCCTCACAATAGCTACTTGTTAGCGCACTGTGCCAGAGAAAAGATGTTTTTTTTTACACATCCATAAGCCATCAATCTTCATTTTCCTCATTATTATCAAATCTCAATCCTATTTGTCGAAAAAGTCGGTGAAAATAGAAAAACCAACAAATATGTTTGATGTTTTGGGCTTAATCCTATTTTCTGGAGTATTCTTTTGAAAATCTGTTTATAATCCAATAATATGGAGATATTTTTGAAAAAAGAGTTTCTTTAATTTGAAGGTATGTAGTTACACTTAAAAAGCAATTGATTAAAAAAAAACCCAAAATTTTGAAGTTCAGAATAATTCTGATCTTTAAGTCTTACTATAGCAGATTTATGTTTTTGGGGTCACTGAAGTATATTTAACCCCAACATGCCATACTTTTGATATAACCCAAAAAAAAATCTAAATTTGACCCTAAAATTTAGAATTCCAGAATATTTCTGATCTTTAAGTCCTACTATAACTGATTTAAGTTTTTAGGGTCGCTACAGCCAAAATTGAAGCCTATTTAACCCTATCACGTCAAGCTTTTAAAGTAACCTGAAAAAATCCAAAATTTGACGCTAAAATTTTGAGGAATTCAGAAAAATTCTGATTAAGTCTTACTATGACTGCTTTATAATTTTTGGGTCGCTGAAGCCGAATCTGAAGTCCATTTTACCCCAACACATCATACTTTTGACACAACCTGAAAAAAACCTAAGTTTGACCCTAAAATTCAGAATTCCAGTATAACTCTAATCTTGACTTACTATAACTGATTTATGTTTTTGGGGTCGCTGAAGCCGAATCTGAAGTCTATTTAACCCGACCACGTCATACTTTTAACATAACCAAAAAAAAAACAAAATTTGACCCTAAAATTTAGAATTCCAGAATAATTCTGATCTTTAAGTTCTACTATAACTGACATAAGTTTTTGGGATCGCAAAAGCCAAAATAAAAGCCTATTTAACCCTATCACGTCAGGGTTTTAAAAGAACCTAAAAAAACCCAAAATTTGACGCTAAAATTTTGAAAAAATCTAATTAAGTCTTACTATGGCTGCTTTATGTTCTTTGGGTCGCTGAAGCCGAATCTGAAGTCCATTTCACCCCAACACATCATACTTTTGCCATAACATTAAAAAAACCTAAATTTGACCCTAAAATTTAGAATTCCAGCATAACTCTAATCTTGACTTACTATAACTGATTTATGTTTTTGGGGTCGCTGAAGCCGAATCTGAAGTCTATTTAACCCGACCACGTCATACTTTTAACATAACCAAAAAAAAAAACAAAATTTGACCCTAAAATTTAGAATTCCAGAATAATTCTGATCTTTAAGTTCTACTATAACTGACTTAAGTTTTTGGGATCGCTAAAGCCAAAATAAAAGCCTATTTAACCCTATCACGTCAGGGTTTTAAAAGAACCTAAAAAAACCCAAAATTTGACGCTAAAATTTTGAAAAAATCTAATTAAGTCTTACTATGGCTGCTTTATGTTCTTTGGGTCGCTGAAGCCGAATCTGAAGTCCATTTCACCCCAACACATCATACTTTTGACATAACCTAAAAAAAAACCTAAATTTGACCCTAAAATTTAGAATTCCAGTATAATTCTAATCTTGACTTACTATAACTGATTTATGTTTTTGGGGTCGCTAAAGCCAAAATTGAAGCCTATTTAACCCTATCACGTCAAGATTTTAAAGTAACCTTAAAAAAATCCAAAATTTGACGCTAAAATTTTGAGGAATTCAGAAAAATTCTGATTAAGTCTTTCTATGACTGCTTTATGTTTCTGGGGTCGCTGAAGCCGAAACTGAAACCTATTTAACCCAATCACGTCAGGATTTTAAATTAACCTAAAAAAAATCAATTAAACGCTAAAATTTTAATCTAGAAAAATTCTGATCTCTAAGTCTTACTATGACTGTGTTATGTTTTTAGGGATCTGAAGCCGAATCTGAAGTCTATTTAACCCCAACAGGTCATACTTTTGACGTAACCTAAAAAAACCTAAATTTGACCCTAAAATTTAGAATTCCAGTATAATTCTAATCTTGACTTACTATAACTGATTTATGTTTTTGGGGTCGCTAAAGCCAAAATTGAAGCCTATTTAACACTATCACGTCAAGATTTTAAAGTAACCTGAAAAAAATCCAAAATTTGACGCTAAAATTTTGAGGAATTCAGAAAAATTCTGATTAAGTCTTACTATGACTGCTTTATGTTTGTTGGGTCACTAAAGCCGAATCTGAAGTACATTTTACCCCAACACATCATACTTTTGACATAACATAAAAAAACCTAAATTTGACCCTAAAATGTAGAATTCCAGTATAATTCTAATCTTGACTTAGTATAACTGATTTATGTTTTTAAAGTCTCTGAAACCGAAACTGAAACCTATTTAACCCCATCACGCCAGGATTTTAAAGTAACCTAAAAAAACCCAAAATTTAACGCTAAAAATTTTGGATCTAGAAAAATTTTGAGTTCTAATTCTTACTATGACTGTTTTATGTTTTTAGGGTCGCTGAAATCAAATCTGAAGTCTATTTCACCCCAACACATCATACTTTTGACACAACCTAAAAAAACCTAAATTTGACCCTAAAATTTAGAATTCCAGCATAACTCTAATCTTGACTTACTATAACTGATTTATGTTTTTGGGGTCGCTGAAGCCGAATCTGAAGTCTATTTAACCCGACCACGTCATACTTTTAACATAACCAAAAAAAAAAACAAAATTTGACCCTAAAATTTAGAATTCCAGAATAATTCTGATCTTTAAGTTCTACTATAACTGAGCCAGTATCATTTTGACACATGACTTAATTTTAGATTGTTATATTGTACAGAATGGATATGTTATTTTGTACAACTGCTAAATGATATTTTGTACAATTTTGAAAAATGAATTTGTTATTTTGTACAATTCTTTAAAAAAGCTAAAATATTGTACTTCCAATGTTTTATTGCTTTTTTAAAAAATTGTACAAAATAACAAATTCATTTTTCAAAACTGTACAAAATAACATTTAGCAGTTGTACAAAATAACATTTCCATTCTGTACAATATAACAATCTAAAATTAAGTCATGTGTCAAAATGATACTGGCTCGATACTGGCTCCTATAACTGACTTAAGTTTTTGGGATCGCGAAAGCCAAAATAAAAGCCTATTTAACCCTATCACGTCAGGGTTTTAAAAGAACCTAAAAAAACCCAAAATTTGACGCTAAAATTTTGAAAAAATCTAATTAAGTCTTACTATGGCTGCTTTATGTTCTTTGGGTCGCTGAAGCCGAATCTGAAGTCCATTTCACCCCAACACATCATACTTTTGACATAACCTAAAAAAAACCTAAATTTGACCCTAAAATTTAGAATTCCAGCATAACTCTAATCTTGAATTACTATAACTGATTTATGTTTTTGGGATCGCTAAAGCCAAAATTGAAGCCTATTTAACCCTATCACGTCAAGATTTTAAAGTAACCTTCAAAAAATCCAAAATTTGACGCTAAAATTTTGAGGAATTCAGAAAAATTCTGATTAAGTCTTACTATGACTGCTTTATGTTTTTGGGGTCGCTGAAGCCGAAACTGAAACCTATTTAACCCAATCACGTCAGGATTTTAAATTAACCTAAAAAAAATCAATTAAACGCTAAAATTTTAATCTAGAAAAATTCTGATCTCTAAGTCTTACTATGACTGTGTTATGTTTTTAGGGATCTGAAGCCGAATCTGAAGTCTTTTTAACCCCAACAGGTCATACTTTTGACGTAACCTAAAAAAACCTAAATTTGACCCTAAAATTTAGAATTCCAGTATAATTCTAATCTTGACTTACTATAACTGATTTATGTTTTTGGGGTCGCTAAAGCCAAAATTGAAGCCTATTTAACACTATCACGTCAAGATTTTAAAGTAACCTGAAAAAAAATCCAAAATTTGACGCTAAAATTTTGAGGAATTCAGAAAAATTCTGATTAAGTCTTACTATGACTGCTTTATGTTTGTTGGGTCACTAAAGCCGAATCTGAAGTACATTTTACCCCAACACATCATACTTTTGACATAACATAAAAAAACCTATATTTGACCCTAAAATGTAGAATTCCAGTATAATTCTAATCTTGACTTAGTATAACTGATTTATGTTTTTAAAGTCTCTGAAACCGAAACTGAAACCTATTTAACCCCATCACGCCAGGATTTTAAAGTAACCTAAAAAAACCCAAAATTTAACGCTAAAAATTTTGGATCTAGAAAAATTTTGATTTCTAATTCTTACTATGACTGCTTTATGTTTTTAGGGTCGCTGAAATCAAATCTGAAGTCCATTTCACCCCAACACATCATACTTTTGACAAAACATTTAAATAAACCTAAATTTGACCCTAAAATTTGGAATTCTAGAATAATTCTAAACTTGACTTACTATGACTGTTTTATGTTTTTAGGGTCGCTGAAGCCAAAATTGAACTCTTTTGAACCCCAATACGTCATACTTTTGACATAACCCAAAAAAAACCAAAATTTAACCCTAAAACTTAGAATTCCAGAATAATTCTGATCTTTAAGTCCTACTATAACTGACTGAAGTTTTTGTGGTCGCTAAAGCCAAAACTGAAGTCTATTTAACCTCAACACGTCATGCTTTTGGCATAACCTAAAAAAACCTAAATTTGACCCTAAAATTTAGAATTCCAAAATATTTCTGATCTTTAAGTCTCACTATAATTGATTTATGTTTTTAGGGTCGCTGAAGCCGAATCTGAAGTCTATTTCATCCTTAAACGTCATACTTTTGACATAAATTAAAAAAAGGACTAAATTTGAACCAAAAATTTTAAAATCATGAAACATTCTGATCTATAGGTCTCAGGTTCAACTTGTTTAATTTTAATGTTTCTAGGGTCGCTAAAGGCAATTCTGTAGTCTATTTAACCCCAAAATGTCATACATTTAACCTAACCGAAAAAAACACTAAATTTGGCGCCAAATTATAAAATCAAAAAAAAATTCCGATCAAATTAAATAAAGATTGAATAGTATGTAATGATGCTAATAAATAAGTCATAAGACTTTAAAATGAAAAGTTTTCTTAAATTCAAAATTGTTGTGTCAAATTTTTGGGGTTTTTTTTTTTTTTTTGAGGTTATGTCAAAAGTATGACGTGATGGGGTTCAATAGACTTTAGATTCGGCTTCAGAGACCTCAAAAACGTAAAACAGTCATGCTGCGACTTAAAGATCAGAATTTTTCACGATTTAAAATTTTTGGGGCCAAATTTTGAGTTTTTTTTTGTTATTTCAAAAGTTTGAAGTGATAAGGTTAAATAAACTTTAGATTCTGTTTCAGCGACCCCAAAAACATAAAGCAGTCATAGTAAGTTTAAAAGTTTACAATTTGTCTGTCTTAAAATTTTAGGGTCAATTTTTTTTTTGAGTTATGTTAAAATCCTGACGTGATGGGCTTTTAATAGACTTTAAATTAGGCTTCAGCGACCCCAAAAACATAAAGCAGTCATAGTAAGTCGTAAAGTTCAAATTTTGTCTGTTTTAAAATTTTAGGGTTAAATTTTTTTTTTAATGAAGTTATGTTAAAATCCTGGCGTGATGGGCTTTTAATAGACTTTAAATTAGACTTCAGCTACCCCAAAAACATAAAGCAGTCATAGTAAGTCCTAAAGTTCAAAATTTGTCTGTTTTAAAATTTTAGGGTTAAATTTTTTTTTTGGAGGTTGTGTTAAAATCTTGACGTAATGGGCTTAAATAAATTTTAGTTTTGACTTTAGCTACCCCAAAAACATAAAGCAATCATGGTAAGTCTTAAAGTTCCAAATTTGTCTGGATTTCAAAATTTTAGGGTCAAATTTTAATTTTTTTTGTGAGGTTATGTTAAAATCCTGAGGCTTAAATGAACTTTAGATTAGGCTTCAGCGACCCCAAAAACATAAAGCAGTCATAGTAAGACCTATATATCAGAATTTGTCTGGATTTCACAACTTTAGGGTCAAATTTTAAATTATTTTTGAGGTTATGTTAAAATCCTGACGTGATGGGGTTCAATGGACTCTAGATTTAGCTTCATCATTGAAGTGCTAAAAATGTTGGCTAACTATAAATTTCAATTTGAAAATTAGAAAAAGGGGAAATAGGGGACAAATTTTTAAAATAGGGGAAAAATCATTCATTTTTTGTCTTTCTCACCTAAAGTTTGGAAAATAGATATTTTTTGTTTTAAATCAGATACTTTTTAAAAAATGCATTTAAATTGATTAAAATTCGAATTTTTCTTTCAACTGTCAATTATTCTCTTAAAACTTCAATTTAATTCTTTAACCTTCAATTTATTTTTTTAATTTTTAATTATTCTCTTCACTTTTCAATTGCATTCTTTCTTTTTTAAATTTTTTTATTCAGCATTCAATAATTCTCACATTTTCTCAACTAACAATTCTCCAATTTCCAACTGGTTTCTTCAATTTTCATTTATTTTCTACAATTTTTTCCATAATTTTTATCAGTTCTTAATTAACAATTTATTATTCTTCTTGAATTTTATGATTTTTAATTAATTTTAAAAATTTGTTCAAATGACGATTATTCTCACCATATTCCGATTTTTTTTCAATTGTTATTTATTTTTTTAATAGTTAATTATCTACGTCAATATTTACTTATTTTCGTCATATATAGTAATTTTTCTTTTAATTATCAATTATTTTCTTGAAATTTCCATTTAATTCTTTAATTTCCAATTTATTTGTTTAATTTTAAATTAATTTCTTTAGTTCTCAAATATTTTCTTTAATATTAATTTATTTTTATCAATTTTTAATTAATTCCTCAATATTCAATAATTCTCGAATTTTTCAATTATTTTTATCTCTCATAAAAATTGTTTTAAAATTTCAATTTCACTATTCAATTCTAGAACTATTCTCTTCAATTCTCAGTTATTTTCTTCATATTTAAATTCCACTTTACAATAATTATTTTCTTTAATATTAAAAATTATCGACTTTTTTCCAGTATTTATTTCGATTATGATTAAGTTTCTTTAATTTTAAATGCAATTGTTCAATTATTTTCTTTAATTTTTCATTCCCTTCTTCAATTTTTATTTCCATTCTTAAGTTTTCAATTATTTTCTTGAATAGTTAACAATTATCGCCTTTTTTCTATTATTTTCTTCGATTATCATTGAGTTTCATTAATCTTAATAAATACAATTAATCAATTATTTTCTTAATTTTTAATTCTATTCTTCAATTTTTATCTCCTTCTTCAGTTTTCAATTGTTTTCTTCTTCATGCATTAATTCTCGTATTTTTCAATTTTTAAATATAATCTTCAAATTTCAATTCCATGCTTTAATTTTTAATTTCATTTTTGAATTTTAAATTATTTTTTCCAATTGTTAATAATTTTTATTAAATAGTTAATTTTCTACGCCAATAGTTAAGTATTTACGATATATTGTAATTGTTATTTAATTATCAATTATTTTCTTGAAATTTCCAATTTATTTTTTCAATTTTTAATCATTTTCTTTCATTCTCAGATACTTTTTTTAATTTTCAATTATTTTTATCGTTTTTAAATTTATTTCACAATATTCAATAATTCTCGGATTCTTTAAATTATTTTTTTCACTCATAAAAATTGTTTTAAACTTTGAATTCAATTATTCAAATCTAGAACAATTTTTTTCAATTAATTTTTTTTTTAATATTTAAATTCCACTTTTCAATTATTTTCTACAATATTAAAATATTATAGCCTTTTTTCTGTAATTTTTTTATAATCATTAAGTTTTTTTAATTTTAAATACAATTCTTAAATTATTTCCTTAGTTTTTAATTCTATTATTCAATTTTTATTTCCATTCTTCAGTTTTTAATTGTTTTCTTCTATATCCATTAATTCTCGGTTTTTTTCCATTACTTTTATTCAATTTTTCAGTATATTATTTAAACTTCAATTCCTTTCTTTAACTTTTAATTGCTTTCTTCATTTTTGAATTATTTTTTTTTATTTTCAATTCAATTGTTAAGTGCGTGCTATTATTTCCAACAATTATTCCAATAATTTTTTTTTAATTTTCAATTTGCAATAATTATTTTCATTAAATTTAATATTTCTTGTTTAGTTTTTTCAATTATTTTCTTCAGTTGTTTATTAATCTAGTCTTTTTTCGAATTTTGTTTTCAAATGAAAATTATTTTCGTCATTTTTCATATATTTACTTCAATTTTTCAATTATTCTCGTCACTTTTCGGCTATTTTCTTTAATTATTAATTAGTTTTCGCAATTTTCAATTATTTCCTACAATTCTTTCAATTGTCTATTATTATCTTAAAATTGTATAATTATTCTTTGATTTTCTTAATTATTTCGTTGGGTTGTGTATTAATCTAACTTTTTTTTCTTGAATTTTGTGTTCAATTGTCAATTATTTTCGTCATTTTTCCAAAATATTCTTAAATTTCGTAATTTCCATTATTTGGATTTGCAAAAATTTGTAGTTTTAAATTATCAACAACAATGCAAAGTTTGTCTTCAATCTTTTTCCCGAGATATATTAGATTCCCGCTTATATCATATATTTTTCCCTGTCCCTTCAAATCCGATATATGTGGATTTTACTGTATTAAAATCATTACACTGTGGTTACAAAATTTAAACAAGTAAAAAAACTTCTTATCGGACCTAGTGAAAGTTGTAAGTAATAAAAAACAAAAAAAAATTGATATATATATTAAATCTTTGATACACCCCCAAAATCTTATTTTAGAGCCAAAAAACCGTTTTTAGGTAGATTCACGTACTTTATACCTCGAAACATGGCCATTTTTTATCCGAATTGAAAAGTTCTTTTTTTTAATTTAAACCTTATGGTCAGCCCTTTAAAACTGTATAAGATTTTCTTCATTATCATTAAAATTCATTTAGATATGGACCAAAAGTCATCCAAAAATTTGATTTTTTTCATTAATTTTTCAACTTTGAGACAAATTTATATCACTTATCATATTTAAATTATATTTTTTCTTAACACACACAAAAAACGTAGTCAATTTGGCTTTAAATGACCCTAGATTGAATAAAATTTGATGAAAATCGTTCAAACTGTGACAATTTTACCTTTGTAGTTACATCATTAAATTTTGACTTGCTGGAAAGTTTTTCTTTATTTTCTTCCTTTCAAGGTTTATTTTTACTGTTTTTCAATTTTTATGTATTTTTACAATGCTAAGAAACAATTTTTAAAGTTTAAGAATCCTTTTCTAGTACATTATGATAATTTTATTAAATAATGATACATGTGTTTTTTAGATGACCCTTATAAACTCTAAAAATTGTTTCTTAGCATTGTAGAAATACATAGAAATTAAAAAACAGTAAAAATAAACCATGAAAGGAAGAAAATAAAGAAAAACTCTCCAGCAAGTCAAAATTTAATGAAATACCTACAAAGTTAAAATTGTCATATAGTTTGAACAATTTTCATCAAATTTTATTCAATCTAGGGTCATTTAAAGCCAAATTGACTACGTTTTTGATGTATGTTGAGAAAAAATATAATTTAAATATGATAAGGGATATAAATTTGTCTCAAAGTTGAAAAATCAATGAAAAAATCAAATTTTTGAATGATTTTTGGTCCATATCTAAATGAATTTTAATGATAATGAAGAAAATCTTATACAGTTTTAAAGGGCTGATAATTAGGTTTAAATTAAAAAAAAAACTTTTCAATTCGGATAAAAAATGGCCATGTTTCGAGGTATAAAGTACGTGAATCTACCTAAAAACGGTTTTTTGGCTCTAAAATAAGATTTTGGGGGTGTATCAAAGATTTAATATACACTGTTAAAAATTTGGGGAGTTAACGGTTGCTGGAGTTGGGAGTTGAGATTTTAGAGTTAAAAATCGACTCTCCAAGGTGAGTGAGTCTCATACGCTCCATGTTTAAGAAGAGTGGGGACTGAAGGATTAAGCGTTAACTCTCTTTACTTCAACTCTTCAAGGCGTGCGACTTTTATAGAGTCCCGTAGGGAGTTAAATTTCAACTCCTTTTTTTAACAGTGTATGGGTGATTCTCCACGAAACCGACAATTTGGTTACTGTGATTTTAGAAAAAAAAATTTCTGATTAAAATAAAAATTGTGATATAACTTTGAAGTATGATAGTAAAAAATGAAATATCTGTGATGGGCCGGACGAATTGTTTATAATTTTTGTATTTTTAAACAAATTAACTGTTACCGCATCCATGTACCATAATCGGTTGCAGTATAACAGAATTGATAGTTGAATTTATAGAAAAGTTAAATAAAAATCATTCGCATTCTAACTTTTATATTTTCTATTTGTTAAACAATATTTGTTTAAACAAATAATAAAAAAAGTCACATTTAATTAAAATTATGGATCACAATCGATTCTACAAAAAAAATTAGAAAGATTTTGTTATGATCATATTTTATTTTAAGTCATAATTTGTTGATAATATCGCTTTAAACAAACAAATAAATCTATGGTGGTAATTTATGCGGTAATTTATGAAAATATTGAGGTAATTTATAATAAAAATGCAAACGAAATTCTGGATTTAAAAAACTGATGTAGGAAATTTATGTAGTAATTTATGGAAATTTATGGTAATTTATGCGGTAATTTATGAAAATATTGAGGTAATTTATAATAAAAATGCAAACGAAATTCTGGATTTAAAAAACTGATGTAGGAAATTTATGTAGTAATTTATGGAAATTTATGGTAATTTATGCGGTAATTTATAAAAATTTTGAGGAACTTCATAATATTAATACAAAATAAAATTCAAGATTCAAAAAACTAATGCAGGAAATTTATTTCGTAATTTATGGAAATTTATGGTAATTTATGAGGTAATTTATGAAAATTTTAATGCAATTTATAGCTAATAAAAGAAAATTAAAAAAACTAATTTTTGAAATTTATGAAAATTTATACTGTAATTTATGGAAATTTATGCAGTAATTTATGGAAATTATATTAAAATTTATAGAAATATATGTTATAATTTTATAAATTATTTTAAAAACATTTATTGTAATTTATTAATAATTAATTAATGTAATTAATGTAATTTATTAACAAATAATTTAAAATTTTGCAAATCAGTTGCCAGCAATTTATAGAAATTTATACGATTATTTACGAAATTTATAAAGTAATTAATGTTAAACTTATATTAAAATTATGATAGTTTAGGTAATTTCTATTTGTTTAATTTTATTAGAACACAATCACTAAAAATTTTTAAATTGTACACTTGTTTAAACCACAAATTCAATTAAAGACAGCCAAAAAGCTTCACCATGATGCAAAAGGCTTCACCATGACGCTTAATGAATACTGTTTTTTTAAACAAATTATAAGCAATTTTAAATCAGTTTTGCATTCCTGTCATCTATATTCACGGAAATAATACTACTATACATCATTTATTGAAAAAAAAATTTTTTTTTTTTGATTTATTGCGAAATATGCAAAGGCTTCACCATGACGATTCTGTGATTCCCTACACAAAGTTAGCGATTTAAACGTAAGAAAAGCAAAAAATCAATTATAAAATTTGTTTCTATCGTAGTGAATCTCTTGAGGGAAGTCAATTGTTGCTTATACTAAAGTATAACTAAATTCTGATTTGATTTTTATGAAATATTTCAATTTTTTAAAAAGGCTTCACCATGACGCACAAAACTGGGGACAAGAAATAACATCTAGAAAAAAATAAAAATAATTTTTTTTACAACTAATTTTTTTCTGAATTCTAGACACTTAGACAATAAAAAAATATAACGATTAATTTGTTTTACTATTAAAGTTTACTAAAAATATTTATTTTTGTGTCGTAACTGACCCTAGGGACAGGCTTCACCATGACGATTTGGCCTATAAATTTGCATTTAAAAAAAAATATTTAATCTTATAAATTAAAGTGGCTACAGGCTTTTGTTTGTGATCTCTAGAGTTAATTTTTTACGTTAGATTCATTACCATATGTGCAATTTGTTTCTTAAAAAACACAAGGGACATGGAATTGTCGGTTTCGTGGAGAATCACCCATATACCATTCTTTTTTTGTTTTTTATTACCTACAACTTTCACTAAGTCCGATAAGAAGTTTTTTACTTGTTTTAATTTTGTAACACAGTGTTATTAAAACATATATTGTATACAAGTTGAAACTAAGAGAAATTGCATCGTATTTTTGAATATAAAACAGAGTCTCACTTAGACATAATTGTGTTGCAAAATAATAGAACATCATTATTGACACGTTTTATTTGTAGGTTCTTTTACCCTCCATGGGAGCAATTATGGCGGTGTGCTTACCCGTCGGGTTTATAATAAGTTTAATGCCGTTACAATACAGTCATTACGCGGTTGTAATGGCGGTGCATTGACGCGCGACGACCAAGTGAACTGCGCCTGGTCCTGCTGTGCATCTGCCCCGTGCCAACAATGGATTCACCTCTACAAACATATCCCCTTATTTTTTCCATCTAAAATTAACGATGTCATCAAAACTCGCAACAACCGTTTCAAATTTATGCAACAACAGTATTTTTTTTTCTTTTAATTTATTTTCCTTGAAACAAGAAATTGTCATGTCTATCATATATGTATAACACTTTATTAACACTGTCAAAGGGGGACAATCGTATAGTGTCAGCAAAAAATTTATTAGGTCTGAATTCGATTAAATCGTTATTGTCTTGATCCTGTTGAGAATAAATAATATTTCGACGAAACCTGGACATGATCTATGTGCTCGCATGTATATTGTTCACGCTCGATCGACGTAAATTACGTGGAGAGGTGCAAGAGAGACAGACAGAGAGAGAAGTGAGAGAGGACAAGTGATTTCGAGCTGAATATTTATGGGCTGGCTGGCTGAAATTAATTTATGCAGCAGCATAGGCTGCCACGTAATTTATTCGAGGTACGCGCGATCAGTCACTCTCTTCTCGGCTTTTGTGCGGTAAGGAAATCCCAACTGCGGAAGCCACTCGATCTCGGTGCGCTTTCTGCAATGCTCTGTCTATAGAAGCTTTTTTATTTTCACGAAAAAATCTCGAATTTTCAGCTAAAATCAAAAAAAGTATTTTTCCGAGGGGTCTCGTTCAGAAGAATATTCAATATTCTCGATTATTACTGATATTCCCATATATTCCGAAATATTCTTTAGCATTCATAAATAATGTTCAAACTTCTAATAAATTTTATTTTTTAAAATACTAACAGCCTAGGGTATAGTCTAGGTTAGTTTATATTTACAAAACGCCCCTATCGGTTACTTTAGAAACTATCCAATATGGCCGCCGACAGAGAGAAAATTGACGTATTTAGTACTCGATATTTATTTTAAAAACAAAATTTTGAAGTGTTTGTGAATTATAATTTTAAAAAAGTGAGAATTATTTATTTTGTGAATATACAATGGAATTCTCGATTTTTATAGTTTTATTGCTAGCTTCGCACAATATTATCATACCGGAATTGACAAAATTTTGACAGTGGATATAATATTTCTAGACGACAGAGTAGCATTAGTAAATGAAAATAAATTGTTTAAGCTTAAAGCTAACAATACTTTTAATCGTAATAACACTTCCGAAACAAACTTTTATTGTAAAACCAAATTCGACTCCATTTGTTTACATTGCATTATCTTTGAATAAACTCTCTGTCAGCGGCCATATTTGTTTTGAACAGGTGGCGCCTCAATGCCCGCGGAGGTAGTTTTCTTTGCCAATAAAAAATGTTTAATTTCGAGTATTTTTGTATCAATAAACATCTCGTTTTTGTCTTTTATACACGTAAAAAAATGCTGTAATTGCATCTACTCCAGGAAACTAGTAGTCAAAATACTCCAGGCTGTGGTGACAGCAGCCTCAACTGTAGTGAATGTAGCTACAGTTATGAGATACATGAGTTGCGTGAGCATGCGCGGTAATGCTCTACTCAGCTGACAATCGAAATTAATCGAAATTGTGTTAACCTTTACTCCAGGCTGTAGCTATCCTATATATTACTATTTTTTGTGATTCCCATTACTCCAGTTGAAGTAAGCTGAACTCCAGTTTTTTTTACGTGTAGTGGTTTCATTTATTCATTAAACGAAAAATTATATAAATAAGTGAAAAAATTTTTTAATTAATAATAAAATTGTTGGAGTCAAAATTTAAAGAATTTGCAAAATAAAAGAAAATTGACAATTTGTAAACGAAATTCGAAAAATGGCAGGAAAATTATATACAATTGAAAAAATAAATTAAAAAATTAAACAATAAATAGTAAATTCAAAACAAGATAATTTAAAAATTAAGAAATTTATAAGAATAACTGTTGGAAATAAGTGAAAATTGAAAGACTGGATGAAAATCAAAAAAACTAATTAAAATAATTAAAAATTGAAGAAAGTAATAAAAAAATAAAGAAATAAATTGAAAATTTGGAAATTAAATTGAAATTTAAAAAAATAATTAACAATTGAAAAAAAATTACAAAAAGCGAAAATAATTCACAATTGAAAACAAAATGTAAAAAAATACTAGATTAATCCACAACTAAAAATTTTTTTTAAATAAAACAATAAAAATTAAATTTCAAGAAAATAATATTGAAAAAAGAAGAATTGAAACAATTATAGGAATAATTGTTGAAAATACTTGTAAATTGAACAACTAGATTCAAAGTAGAAAAAAACTAAAATTGAAAAAAACAGTTGCAAATTAAAGAAAACAATTTAAAATTGAAGAATAAAATTGATATTTAAAGAATATAATAAAATATTGAAAAAATATTAATTTAATATGAAAAATTATTTAATATGAATGAGAATTATTGCAAACTGAAAAATAAAATTGAAATTTGAACAAAAAATTGAGAATTGCAGAAAATATTTGAACAATTAATTTTAAAATTAAAGCAATTTATTAATAATCGAACAAAAATTAACCAAATAGGAGAATTTAAAAATATTAACGATTAAAAATTGAAGAAAGTAATTTAAAATTTTAGAAAAATAATTGAAAAAAGATTTCAAAATGACGAAAATAATTGACAATTGAAAAAAAATTGCAAACTGCCAAGAATAATCGACAAGAGAGAAAAATAACAAAAAAAAATTAAAGATAAACATTAATAAAAAATAAGGAAAATTATAGGAATAATTTTAAATTGAACAACTCAATTGAAAAAAGAAAACAAATTGAAATTGATGAAAATAGTTGATAATTGAAGAATGTAATTGAAATTTAAAAAATATAGTAAAAATTTTTATAAAGTAAATTAAAAAAGCACATAATTATTAAATACAGAATAAAATAATTTAAAACTGCAGAATTGAATTGGAAATTTAAAAAAGTAATTCTAGCACTGAACAATTGAATCGGTATTTGAAAACATTATTTATGATTGTTAAAATTTTTTTACAAATCACAGAATAATGGAATAATAAAGAATTGATTGAAAATTGAAAAAAAATAATTCAAAATTGAAGAAAATAATTTAAATTTGAAGAATGTATTTAAAAAATGGAATTAAAATTTGTAGAATATAATTGAACGACTGTATCTAAAATTAAGGAAATTTATTAATGTATAGAGAAAAAAAATTGAAAATTTAAAAATGGAATTAAAATTTGAAGAGAATAATGAGGAATTGAAGAAAATAGTTGTAGAAAATTGAAGAAAACTAAAGAAAATTATTTAAACGAAATTTTAAAACAATTTTTTGATTGAAAAAATTAATAGAAAAAGAGAATTTTTTAATATTGAAGAGTTAGTTAAAAATCGTACAAATCATTGAAAATTGAAAAAGTTATTGATAAAACCCGAGAAGTATTGAATGTAGAAAAAAAAGTTGAAAACTGAAAAATGGAATTACTAAATTTAAGAATAAAATTTAGAAATTTAGAATTTAAGAAAATATTTGAGTAATTGAATTTAATATTAAATAAACTTATTGATAATTGAAAAAAATAATTGACCAAAGGCGGAAATTTTTTAATATTAAAGTAATAATTGAAAATTAAAAAATAAAATGGAAATTTGAAGAAAGTAATTGAGAATTGAAGAAAATAGTTGTAGAATTAAACAATTGAATTGAAATTTTAAAACAATTTTTATGAGTGAAAAAAATAGTTGAAAGCTGCCGAGAATTATTCAATATTGTGGAATTAATTGATAATCGATAAAAATAATTGGAAAAAAGAAAATAATTAAAAATTGAGGAAAATAATTAAAATTGTAGAAATAAATTGAAAATTAAAGAATTAAATTGAGGTTATGTGATAATAATTGATAATTGTAGGGAAAGTTAAAAAATGCCGAAAATAAAGAAATATTATGAAAAATAACTGTCAATTGATAAAAAATTCCATAAATGGCGAGATTAATGGACATCAGAAAGAAATAATTTTAAAGATTAAAGAATAACTATAAAATTGAGGGATAATAATAAATTATCAATTGAAAACTGCAGATAATTAAAGGAAAAATTGTAGGAAAGAAATCAAAATTGAAGAAATCAACTGGAAATTTTAGAAATGTATTGAAATTTCAAGAAAATAATTAATAATTGAAAAGAGGTGAGAATTTTTGAATATTGAATAAAATAATTAATAATTAAGGATACTAATTGAGAATAGACGACAAAAATTGAAAATTAAGAAAAAATAAATTCAAGATTAAAGAACTTAATTTTTAATATGAAGAGAATTTTCTTCAAAACTCAATTGTCAGAATATCCATTTTACAGAATTTTATTTAACCGAAAAGTTATTTATCAAAAATCTAATTTACCAGAAATTTCAATTGCCAGAAATCTCATTAATCCGAAAGTGTATTTATCAGAAATCTCATTAATCCAAAATTGCATTCATCACAAATCCCATGTGTCCAAAAGTGCATTTATCAGAAATCTAATTTTTCCGAAATTGCATTTATCAAAAATCTAATTTGACAAAAATTTCAATGATCAAATATCATTTTTATCAAAAATTGCATTTATCAGAAATCTAAATGGTCAGAAATTACATTTATCAGAAACCTCGATTATCCAAAATTTGATTCATCTGAAATCTCATTTATCAAAAATTGCATTTATCAGAAATCTAAATGGTTAGAAATTACATTTATCAGAAATCTCGATTATCCAAAATTGCATTTATCAGAAATCAAATATGTCAGAAGTTCCTATCATCAGAAATCTCATTTATCCAAAAATGCATTTATGAAAAATCTCATTTGTCAGAAATCTGATTTATTAGAAAGACCAATTGTTGAAAAGTTCATTTATACGAGATTTTTTTTTTTTTTTATCAAACATCTATAGTTTGTCCGAAATTGCATTTATTAGAAATCTAATTTATCAGAAATCGCATTTATTAGAAATCTCATCTATCCAAAAGTACATTTATCAGAAATCTCATTTGTCCGAAAACGCATTAATCGTAAAAGACAAATTAGATTTCTGATAAATACAGTTTTGGATAAATGAGATTTCTGATACATCGAATTTAGGACAAATGAGATTTTGAATAATGGAAATTTCTGACAAATTAGATTTCTGATAAATACGCTTTTGAATTAATAAGATTTCAGACAATTGAAATTTCTGTTAAATTAGATTTTTGATAAATGGACTTTCGGTTAAATAAAATTCGGTCAAATGGAAAATATTTTAAATAAGCGCGGGATAAATCAAATAAAGTGCGCATGCGCAGAAAAATACGTACTAATGCGAGAGTTACATGAGTCACGTGATTATAAAAAATCATGGCGGATTAACCTGTCACATTTGGCATTGAATATCAAATTTTAGGTTTTCTTTCTAAAACTCACGCTTTTTCGAAGCAATCCGGTATTTATATAATCTATTAGAGTGTTGGCAATTCAACTTTACAAGTTATTTTATAATTTTAGAAGCTTTATTTATTTGTTATAGATTTTATTTCCAATTTTTGTCGGAATGCTTTGGATTGAAACTTTGGTTTTATGATAAAAAGATTATATTTTTGTATTCAAAGCTACACTGAAAAAAATCCCTTGCACCCGTACACAAGGAATTAACCAGTTTTCCTTGTTAGTTAAGGCGCCAAATAGGGGAGCCTAGTTAAAATACAAGGATAATTTCCAGTCTTAGAAATTAGAAATTATATTATATTAACATCAGAAATTGTGCGACAAACTGTTTTTATTCCTGAAAAAGTCTTTTATTTTATAAAATATTTTATATCTCTACAACTCTAGTGGTTAAAGTAAACGACCTAGTTGTGGTCGTCATATATTTTAAGGTTATGTTGATTTAACATTTTCAAAAAACACTATTTCAAGCTTAGTGTAAACTTTTGTATTATTTTAAAGATTATGTGATACAAATTAATTCATTTGCACTGACAAATTGTATATTTTTAGCAGATTGACAATTTTTTTCCCCGTTCTTAAGAATTAAAAACAAACAAGTTTGATATATTAGAACTAACTTCGCTTCGGTTGCAAGCTTAACTTGGAATCCTTGTCATTTTAACTAAAACGGCGTCAACTATAGACAAATAGTTCTTTTTGAAAAAAAAAAAAAAACATTTTCTAGTTCTTTTTTTAATATTAACAAGATGATTGATTATAGAAAACATATAAAAAATTTTTTTTTACTTTTATTCATATTTTTCCACATTTTTGCGCACAGGCAATTTACCTTGTCTTGAGTCAAAATGTCCAATTTTGACTTTAAATAATTATTTTTTCTGAAATAAGTACTTAAAATAACTACCTTATTACCATGTAGGCATTTTGGCCTACTTTCCCCTAGGTGTTATAATTTTAAACCAAATATTCCAACTCGTAAAAATTATGGAAATAGATACTCTCGATTATAGAATGCGCATATATTTCTCATAAAAAACATTTTCCACTTTAAATTGAAAAGCCTCTGGACACCTTGAATACCTGCGTTAATGAATCAAGCCACCAGCAGAATCGGTTATCTGGACTCGTGCCTAGGGCACACGCCAGATACGCATCACACTCGATCTCGAGTCCGAAACTCGAATTGCGGAGACAATTTGTCCAGACACTGTTCAGGCCAAGCAGGAGGCGTGGGGGAGAAAGGGGGGAAAGATCCCGCATCTTGTGGAGCGAGCGTTATGATTTGTGGCGGCCCAGATCCTGATCCTGTCTGTTTGGAAGAGGCACCCACGCTTCCAGGAATTGCCATCCTTCGTCCTTTCCTGTTTGTCTTGCCACACTTGAAAAAAGAAAAAAAAGAAAAAAAAAGAGGCGTGGAATAAAACAGAAAATAGAAACAAGAAAACTCTTTACTTTTTTTTTTTTTGAGAATGGAAGGGATAGGAACTGAAAGATCGGACTGTCCGATCGCACCAAGAGTGTAATGGACAGACTAATTTGCGAAATTTAAATTCCGTCTTCTGGAAAAGACCTCCGAACTCGTCCGGAGACAAAACTCGACTGGCTGATTTTCAGTCAAGACTCATGAGCGATTTAAGATAAATGTCGTACGAGGCTTGGATTAAGAAGTACCTTATAATCAAAACTTGGAATTCTTTTCGACTTCCTGGAAAGTGTCGCACGCGAGAGACCCGAGGTCGAATCGGTGTCACCGTGTACGTGGATGACACTATCTTCGAAATTATTGTCCCGAGTCAACAAGCTATTTTCAGAATGAATTACATCGACGATTATTTTGATTCTTATCGAGATGTGGGTGGTCTTGATATTTTTTATCTAATTGTCTACATCTTTTTTTTTCTAAATAATGGGGATAATGATCAGTACTTCATCATGAGGTATATTTTGAAGACTTGTGTTTTAGATTGTTGATGCTATGGGAATTGTTACCCAGGAACTTTGTTAGATATTTGAAATTTATAAATACTGGTAAATAGTAAATCACAGGGTTGATAGTTTAGAAGCAAGAATATAATTAGATATGCTTCATTTTATATTAGTAAAATCACCGGGAGAAAGTACCCTGTACTACTCGGGTATAAATGTGATAAATAACCATCTCCTAAGATCAACCCCTAAGTACCTAAGTACCGAAGATAATGTGTAATACCCCTATGGGAAATTTGCCGATGCTCAAGATCGGCCCAAGCTTGGGCTAATATTGGTCTAATATTGGCCAAGCTTGAGCCAAGCTCTAGCCGATTGTCATTTCCCATAGGGACTCTAATATGATTTTTATTAAAAACAACCCCCAAAAACAACCAACATTTAAAAATAGCATCATTTAGGCAAAAATACTAAAATCAAAATTTTCTGACTTGATCCTTTGGCTTCTAAATTGTACCAGAGACGATGTGTGATACTCTAATATGACTTTTATTCAAAACAACCCCCAAAAACATGGAATCATGCTCATTAATCGGAAAATTATTTTGGGGTAATGACCAACATAATGATGAATGGACATTATGATAACCATATAAAATTACCATCAATATGAAAGATTTCATACTTTCAAAAACCAAAAGGTAACAACTCTAGGAAGAGAATAAATAGGTAACGATACAAAACTAAAAAAATCTTAATTAATTATACAAAAAGCTGCATATAAGCTTATAACATCTAATAAGTGGATTTTTCACTTATTTAAATTTAGAGAGTGCTACTCAGAATTAAAAGTTTGATTCTCAGTTTATGAAAGAAGCTAAATTTCATCTCAATCCAGCTACTAGATTTCACGTCATCTCACGATACTTGATAAAGCAAATCCGGAAATACTAAATCCTGTGAAAGCGTGTGTACATGAATGTATGTAGTATAGAGTTATGGAGAGAAGAAACAAGCAAGTTGTCTATAGACTGGTGGATTAGAGGCGGCTGTTCACTAGCAGTGGCCATTGTCAGGCATATAATACGGTTATGATTTAGTTTAGGACGTGAGGATGCGAGGGGGCCTGACGGGGACTCTGGTGTCGGATTTCTAGGAGGCCAAATCCACACGACCATCCCGTTTATGTCTGCACGTGTCTCTACTGCATGACTACATATATATATATGCGCGCATTTACCGTGTCTTACATTCAAGATAAAATGTAAATCGATCGGTGATTATACATTAAGCGCACGACAGAAATCCAGTTCTTTTATGATATTCAATTGGAATATTCCAATTTCAATTAATCATGATGATGTCGATAAATTTCACTGTAACTTGCATCCGTAGAAATATACTGAATTGTGTAATCTTTTACGTGTTTGTTTAAAAGTATCTATACCTATAGATTATGTGCAGAAAGTATTTAATTGATATGTGAAGAAAGTATCTAATTGGTATGTGAAGAAAGTATCTAATTGATATGTGAAGAAAGTATCTAATTGATATGTGCAGAAAGTTCGGAACAATCATTAAAAACAAAATTTGCTGATTAGTGTAACAACATCACGGATTATTATCTCAGTCTTTGCAACTCCAGAATTAGTAGCTCTTTAACAATGTAAATTCAGGAAGATGCGAGAGTAGATGGCATACCGTATACGTTCCGTGAATTCGCGAATTATGAATATGATTATCTCAGACGGCTCTTGACGCGAAGCCAGACCCTTGCCTTCCTGGAGGTGTCACCTTACTCCCCCGAGTCTATCTCATTCCTGAATTTCAAATTCCTCTCTTTCTCCACATTTACATCTTTTCTACGGATACTCCATCTGCTCCATAGTCGGAAAAGCAGACGAACTATCGAAAACCGAAAAACATTTCAACAAAATTGATTCTATCTTATTTCTCGTAAAATATCAAAAAATCTTTTATTATTACTTTCTCGAAACAAATTGCCTTTGTTTATCTTTATACCATTGGTCGGGATGAACTGGTTATTGGTAATACAATATGTACGAAAGTAAGTAATTTTAAATGTGGATACTTTATGAACACTAACAGAAATGTTTGTAGATAATGATTTGTTTGTTTCAATACATAAGTTAATTTAGAAACTCAAAATTGGATTGAAAATTATGTAAATTGAAAGTTCAAAACTACTAATCTAGTTTTATGTAAATAATAATTGAAAATAATAAAATTCTCTATAACTTTTAGATTTGCATTAAAATAAAAGTAAATGAATGAAACACATTATTTTTTCTTACTTGTCGTCAAATAATTTACACATTTATTTTTCTAAAAAAATAACATTATTACTATTATTATTACTCATCTGTCATCAAATGCAAGGAGGATCGTCATGTGACTGAACCTAAATAATAACACAAAATAGTCTAACCTTAAACTTTACCATTGAAGGTACAAAATTACTAACTTAATTTTATGTTTTAATATACTATAAATAGTTACATATATTTATTTTTAAATAAAAATAAAGCAATGAAAAACATTGTTTTTATTATTCAACCATATAAATCTGCAGAAGATTGACACGTGAAAAAGCACACCACTTCTTTTATAAAATTAAAACACTATTAACCACTAAACACTTGACTGGTTTTTTTTTATAAAACACTTTTCTCCTAAAGTAAATTAAAATTTCAATTACACATTACCAAATTACAAAATAAGAGGAGAACAACTAACCTAAAATATTTCTTAGCAAACTACCACCACAATAACAACAAAAAACTATCGATAAATATCGAAGATATTGTTGACCAATGAGAGCGCGAAAAAGGGTCTTACGTCTGAAGTTTGTCGAAAGGTATTCCTTTATCAAGGTCAAACCTCATTGTTAAATTAAGGCCAACTTATTTAAAATTAATATAATTTAAAATTTTTAAAATAATAAAAAGGATAGGATATCTCAGAAGTAGTATCTAAAAAGCTCATAAAACTTTAAGTTTCGTTATGAGGAATGCCTCTAATTTCCGAAATATATCTTTTTTTTAAAAAAATTCCAAAAACCTTATACCAATTGTAGTAATTTCAAGTTTGACTAAATTAAACAATAAATGAATAAATAAATAAAAATATTATATATACCTACTTATTTAGGATAAAATTTATAAAATTGTAAAATTAACAAAAATTTCATAAAATATTTAAAATTATCCAAAATAATTGCAAAATTTTGCTAATTAATTGAAGAAAAAATATAAAATCAATTAAAAATTGGGGAAAGTAATTAAAAAAATCATAGAAATGTTTTCAAAATAAAGAAAATAATTTAAAATTGAAAAAAATACTTGAAAATCTTATAAATAAATTGAAAAAATTACATAAAATATTTTAATTGAAGAAAAGTTAAAAAAATAATTCAGAAAAATACTTAAAACTTTCAGAAGTTCATTGCAAAAAAAAAAGAAAATAATTAACAATTAGAGAAAATAAATGAAAAAAGATAAACATAATTTAAAATTGAAGAGAATAATGTTAAATTAAAGAGAAATAATTAAAAACTTTTTGGAAATTATGAAACAGAACGAAAGTAGTTGAAAAATTGAAGGAAATAATATGAAAAATAATATAAAAAATTGAAAATTAAATGAAATAATTGAAAAGTCAGATTAATAGTTTAAAATTTTAGATATTATACAAAAAATGAAAAAATTGAAAATTGAAGAAAATAAATTTAGAAAGTAATTGAAAAATGATTTTAAAAATTGAAATTTGAAGAAAATAATTGAAATATGATACAAATAAGTTGTAAAAAATAAATATTATTTGAGTGAAGTAATTGAAAAAATTACAGAATTTTTTTTTAAATTTAGAAATCAATTGAAAATAATGTGAATAACTAAAAATTGGAAAAATCGAAAATTGATGAAAATAATTAAAATTTCAGATAAATAATCCATTTTTGCCAAAATAATGAGATAACAAATGAAAAGTTAGAAAATTAATTGAAAAAAAAAGAAAAATATTAATAGATGAAGAAAAAAATAAATAAATAAATAAAAAGAAATGAAAATTGAAAAAAAATAATTGAAAATTGAGAAATATATTTGAATGTTGAGGAAATTAATCTAGAAATAATGAAAATAATCCAAAATTGAAAATAATAATAGCAATATGACAAAAATAATGGTAATCTAAGAAAATTTATTTAAATTTGCGATAAATGATATAAATTTAGGAATAAATAATTAAATTGATTTAAGGCCAAAGGAAAAATAATTAAAAATATAAAAAGTGATTGAAAAAACTAAAGATAATTATTGAAATTTGAAGAAGGTAAATTTAAGAATTGGGGAAACAATTTAAAAATAATTAATTACAAAAAATGAAAAAAAAATTACTTTCAATCGAACCTAGCCAAAGTTGTTCGTAATGAAAAATTAAAAATAATGGTATATATTAAACCCCCCCCCCCACCCTCAAGATTTCATTTTAAAGCTAAAAAACAGTTTCACTGCAGTTTTTATATAAAATATACCGTGACTTCGTCATTTTAGGTCCGATTTCAATTTTTTTTTTAATTTAAAGCTGAAAAACAAGGCTTTTTTAGTTATAGAAAGACTTGTAAAATTTATGATAGAAAAAGAGTAAAAAAGTTCGAAAATTGTCAATTTTTTTAATTTTCTCAACTTTGGCAATGAATTACGGCCCAATTTTATTTAAATTGATTTTTCAATGCTGAATTATTCAAAGTGTATTTAATTCTGCGTCGAATAAGCTTTTTTTAAATTAAATTGATACAAAACTAGTTGAGTTATTGCGGTTTTTTCATAAAAATCACAGAATTTTATTTTAGTAACAAACATTACTTTTCTTCTTTTTGCTTTCTTTAATTGTTGCAAGTAGTACTTAATATCATTTGCTAACCACTTTTTTATATTTATTTTAGTAAATTTCGGTGAAATATTAAAAATTAAGAATAGCACCAAAATTTTTGAAAATTTATTTTCCTGAAAAATAGTGTGATTATAAAGACAAAAATGCAATAACTCAGCCAGTTTTTCACCAATTTCAATCAAAAAAAGCTTATTCGACGCAGTATTAAATACACTTTAAATAATTCAGAACAGAAAAAACATTCTAAATAAAATTGGGACGTAAATGATTGACAAATTTGAAAAAATTCAAAAAAATTGCCAATTTTTAAAATTTTTTACTTTTTTCTACCATAAATTTTATTTAAAACATTAAATTTCTATTAGGTATAGAAAGCCTCGAAACTCAGCTTTAAAATAAAAAAATTTGAAATCGGATGAAAAATGACGAAATAACAGAATATTTTATACAAAAACTGCAGAAAAACGGCTTTTCAGCTTTAAAATCCAATTTTGAGGGCGGGGGAAAAATTAATACACATTTTTTTTTTAGTTTTTCAAGACGAACAACTTAGGCTAGGTCCAATTCAAAGTAATTTTTTCACTGTTACACAGTTTAATAGAAAAGTAACATTATAAAAATTGAAGAAAATTTTTAATTACTTCAAATTTAGTATATTTGAAACGTGGATTAATTGGACTTTTAATCAATTCAACTTTACATTAACTAAAATTTAGAGAAATTAAAATCGCTATAAATTTAAATTTCAGAAGAATTTAAAAAAGTGAAAATATGATTTTAAATTTTAAAAGAAAAAAAGCATCTAGTGACAAATGTCACTGTTTTTAAAACATGATTTTAAATAAGCGCGGGGTGAATCAAAAGAAGTGCGCATGCGCAGAAAAAATACGTACGAGTGCGAGAGTTACGTGAGTTACGTGAGTCACGTGGTTATAAAGAATCATGGCTGATTAACCTGTCACATTTGGCATTGAATGACAAATTTTTAGGTTTTCTTTCTAAAACTCACGCTATTTTTAAGCAAGGGGGTTTTTTTGTAGTTTATTACAGTGTTAAATTTACTTTTGTAAGTTACTTTATAATCATAGGAGCTTTATTTATTTGTCATAGATTTTATTTCCATTTTTTGTCAGACTGCTTTGGATTGAAACTTTATAGTTTTATGATAAAAAGATTATATTTTTGTATATTTAAAGCTATAGTTCTTTTTTTAATATTAACAAGACGATTGATAGAAAATCTTTTTTTTACTTTTATTCATATTTTTCCACATTTTTGTGCACATGTGATTTACCCTGTCGTGAGTCAAAATCTCGAATTTTGTCATTAATATTTAAATATTTATTTTTTCTGAAATAAGTACTTAAATTAACTACCTTGTTATATTTTTAAACGTTGTTTTCTAAATATTTGATAATTATATATTTTTTAAACCTATAATTAAATACTTTTTATTTGCTCCAAACTTTACTATTTTTACATTTGACAAAAAGTGAGGTTAAGTTTAACTTTGACTTGTTCTGCGCATTTGAGAGTTATTTAAGTGAATGTATTCTTTTTATATTACTGATTCATCAGGATAGATAAGTATTTTAATATTTTAAACTGCTGTTAAGTGATAATTCTGTTTTATTAATAACACACTTGTTGTTTTTGGAGAATTCTATAGAAAATAGAAACACTTTTTTAAAATACACAAATATCGCTTTTTCCAGGATCTTATTAGAAAAAGTAAATATTTTTAAGTTTAATTTTAACCTTTAGCAGCACAGTGGTCAGTCCCACTGACTATCTATTTTTTTTTTTAGTTTTTCGTAGATTATTAAAGATTATTGGAAGACAGTCACTATTTCACATTTATAGACCCAATTTTAAGGTTCCTTAGTAAATTTCCGATTCCAAACTATGGTTTTCAAATAAAATATGTTTTTTAGTTTCCAAGAAAATAATTTGAAAATAGCAAATTTTGTTCGGTTCTCTAATTTTCATATTTTCTTCTTCTTCTGATTATAAAGTACCTATTTTAATCGAAAAAAATTATTTTTCTACTTTTAAAAAATGTGTGCTGCTAAGGGCTAAACACTGCACATAATTAAAAAGCTTTTAATCAATTATTTAAACTGTTTTTTATAAATAATAGCGAAACTGTTTTTGAGGTGAACCATGTGTAAAGAGATTCACACCATATAGATATATGGGAAAATCCACAGAACCGGTCGATTTTCACTTATAAAAATAAAAATTTTCAAATTACGAGCACACCTTTCATTTATGGTTTATTTTATTTGAAAAGTATTTAAGAACAATTACCTTCTTGCGTGAACCAATTTATTTTAATGCCGTTCGAGTTAAAAGCCAAAAACGAAAATACCTATGTAATCTTTGTTCAGAAAATCTTAATGAAAAATGTGTACTTCTTTCTTTTGTTTTTTTGCATATATCTTTGTGATATTTGCAAAACATTTTGAATAATAAAATATGATAAAATACAATTATTTATGTACAATTCATATTTACAATTAACATAATAATTAATAAATTATAATTTCATTTTAGCATTTATTTTTTTATTTTGCAAATTAAATTATCTTAACCAATAAACAGACATTATTGACATTGATTTTCATGCAAGTTTGAAAATAAAACAAATGAATTGTTATTTCATTTTTCATATTTATCAATACCTTCATTCAATTAAATTTCTTTTAATTTTAGTTTTATTTTTAACTTTTAGACATTATAAATTGAAAATAGAATTTGGCGTTTGTATAAAAAAATTATAATAATGTCTTTAAATAATCACACATGTTTTCAATTCATTATATTTTAATTTCTAGTTGTGCTCCTGAAAAAAGGCTAAGTTTTGAATCGTTCACGATCAAACATAGAGTGTTAATTTTTGTAATATTTTCTTTAATTTTAATCGCACACTGTTCTATTATACCTAGATTTGTTCATCTGCTAAAAAACAACAAGTACCAATTTAAAAAATTCAAATCGAATAATCGCCGTAAAAAATATTTATAAAAATGTATAGGTATTTCATTATTTTAAAATAATGAGTAACGCTACTTTCAGCGACTACCATTTCTTTTTAATTAAGGGCACATATTTTTTTCTGCCTTCAATAGATTCTACACTAAGTAAAGTATAATTCACCATCATTTGGAATTATTTCAATCTATGCCGAACAAGTTATACCCATTAGAATTAAAATTGATACCTAGAATAACACGACAAATTTGAATTTTTAAATAACTTAACTCTATTTTATTTTTTATATAAGACGAAAAGGTTTGCATTTACTCAATTTTCTTAGTTTAATTGGTTATCAGGGATACTATAAATTGGTAGAAATTTGGAAAAGATTAATATGATACTTCTAAAATAGAAAAATCTGTGAGTAACATGAAATCGACCGGTTCTGTGGATTCACCCATATATTGACAGTTTATTCGTTTCAATCTAGTTTGAATTTACCAACTCTACAGATTGAAAGTACATTTATTCCAATCATTCCAGTCTGAAGTTTCTGTCCGATTTTTAGTAAAATTAATCTTCTAGGTGTAAATTGATTGTTTCTTTATATTCATTGCCTGAATTCAATGTGAGAATTTCTCACAGCCCACTCATCACAAATCAGATATACATATATCGTTCTTGGTATAAATTCTGACAATTTTAATATAAACAATTATTTCCCACTCATCAGTGGTGGTCCATGAGAAATACAGTTGCAGACTCAGCATGGTTCCTGGTGAGATTACCAGCTCTTGGTAGGATGGTATGAGCTGTTAACGTTAACTAATTCAGTCGAAAAACTCAACTCGCCCACGCACTCAATGGTCGTGTCTGCTTGTGTATATAAAATAAACGACGATATCGGTGTATATGGAGATGGGTTATCGACATTGGTACAGTGCTGCTTGAAGCATATAGACTACAATAAATTTATGGGGTAACGAGGTGCCCTCAAGGGTCGCCTGTTCACCGGTTGCGATAGCCATCGAGCGAGCATCGAAAAGGCGCTAAGTAACTGCTGATGGTATCGCCGATAAGTGCCCTTCCAATGTGCATGTTTGTATGTGTAGGTACATGCAGCATTACACTCTCGTCCTCGATAAAACTCGGGACAATAATGCCGCATATGCCCTAAACACCCGTCGGTGATGACGTTTATGAATTGAATTCTTCAACCCTCGGGACATCCTCTAGGAGTCTGATCATTATCAGCCGGAGATATCCACTTATGATAAAGAGTCGCGAACCGAGACGAAAAGGTGACGAGAATCAATTTTATATAGCTCTAGTATTATACAAATTTGTCAATGCTAATGCGGGATGACACATTTCAAGAAGCTTTCATGCTGTATAATGATATTTTGTACGATTTTTACACAATGGGCGATTGATAATCGAGATATGATATATGTGTGTTTATGATTCGAGTCGATGTAAATTAAGAGCACATTGTCAGTCGCTTTAAGCTTAGGGTACAAAATTCAACTCGTGGGATTAAAGAACACTATTTCGGGAAAGTTTAATATTTTTGAAAAGAGAACCTAATTATGATGCTAAGGTTTGCAACGTTGTGACAATGAAAAAAATGCAAATAAAAAAAATATATAGTTAGCCATTTTCTTTTTTACATAAAATGGTGGGGATTGTGCCCATAAAGCTTGAGAAAAAGTTTCAACTCAAAAACAGATTAGGAACCTATTGTTTAAATGGAAATCCAACTCCCTAAGAATAAAAAAATATATTAAAATCAACCAAATTCAGTGAACATTTTTTTTAATTGAGTAAAATGGCGTGCATTGTGACCCCGAAGCTTTGAAACAAGTTTCGTCTTCGAAACCCATCCGGAACCCATTGTTTAAAATGAAAATCGACCCCCCAAAAATTTTCAAAATGCACCTAATTCAGTGAACAATTTTTTTGTTGCGTAAAGTGGAGTGCATTACGGTCCTAAAACTTTAAAAAGAATTTCATCCTGAAAATACATCCAGAATCCATTGTTTAAAAGGAAAATCGACGCCTCAGAAATAAAGAAATTTATCAAAATGTAACTAATTCTGTGAACAATTTTTCTATTGCAAAAAGTGGCGTGCATTGAAACTTTAAAAAAAAGTTCCATCCTCAAAATCCATCCGGAACCCATTGTTTAAAAGGAAAATCTACCCCCCCCCCCCCCTCCAGAAATGAAAATATGTATGGGTCCATCCATAAAGCATGTGATACTTTAGGGGGAGGGGGGGGGGTCAGCAAAATATCACGCTACATGTAAAAAAAATTTTAAGACCATGGTAAAAGCATCACGAGGGGGGGGGGTAAATTTTCAAAAATATGTATCACATGCTTTATGGATGACCCCTATCAAAAAGCACCTAATTCAGTGAACAATTTTTTTATTACTTAGGGTAATGTGCATTCTGCCCCCGAAACTTAAAAAAAATTCCCGTTCCCAAAAACACATCCGAAATCGATTCTTTAACAGGAATATAAAAAATAAAATAGAAAAAATAAAATAAAAAATACAAGAAATAGAAATAAAAAAATTTATCAAAATGCACCTAATTCAGTAAACAATGTTTTATTGCTTAAGATAGCGTGCATTCTGACCCCGAAACTTAAAAAAAAGTTCCATTCCCAAAATTACATCCGAAACCCATTATTTAAAAGAAAATCGACCACCCCCCCCCCCAAAATAAAAAAAATTATGAAAATGCACCTAATTCAGAAAAGCACCTAATTCTATTGAATAAAGTAAGCATTAAATGTTTCCCCAAAGCTATAAAAAAAGTTTCAGCCCCAAAACATATGTGGAACCCACTGTATAAAGGGAAAATAGTTCTCCCAGAAATAAAAAAAATGACCAAAATGCACCTAATTTAGTGAACAATTATTTTATTGCTTAAGGTAAAGTGGATTCTGCCCCCGAAACTTAATTAAAATTTTCATTTCCAAAAACACATCCGGAACCTTTTGTTTAAAAGGAAAATCGACCCCCTCCCCCCAGAAATAAAAAATTTACCAAAATGCACCTAAATCAGTTAGCAATATCTCTATTGCGTAAAGTAGTGTGCATTTTGCCCCCGTATCTATAAAAAAAGTTTCGTCCCCAAATCACATCCGGAACCTATTGTTTAAAAGGAAAATAGACCCCCTCCCCCAAATTTTTTTTTTAAATGCACCTAATTCAGAAAACAATTTTTTTATTGCGTATAGTGGTGTGCATTGCTACCACAAAATTATAAAAAAAATTTCATCCCCAAAACACATCTGGAACTCATTGTTCAAAATTAAAATCGACCCCCCCCCCCCCAAAAAATTATAAAAATGCACCTAACTCGGTAAACAATCTTTCTATTACGTAAAGTAGTGTGCATTGTGTCCCCGAAACCCAGTGTTCAGAAGGATAAATCAACCCCCCAGAGAAAAAATTAATCAAAATGCACCTAATTTAGTGGACAATGTTTTTATTGCGTAAAATGGTAAAAAAAAATTTTCAAATTTGTAACAATTGTTTTATTGAGTAAGAGGCCACCAATAAATTAGAGTTTTATGGATGAGCGGGGAGGGTGTTTGAGGAAATGTTACTACTTGTTACATGCTGGAAGGGGGGGAGGGGGTCAATCGACCTCGTTACCAAAAATTTTTATTTATTGCTTAATATAATTTTTAAATTGTGCTTCTCTCGGAATTTTCAAAATCTGAATTCAAAATCTGAATTTTTAAGTTAATTCAGTACAAAAATACAAATAACTTTCTGTATTATAATTATATCCCTTGAATTTATTTGATACTTGGTTAAAAACGAGCAAAATGGCTGTAAATCAAAGGTGATAAAATATTTTTTTTAAGTTACGTAACTGTCATAGGAGGAGTTGGGGGGAGATAAATGAATTTGTTACTACTTGTTACACAGGGGGGAGGGGTTTAAAATTATAATGTGGCGTGCATTGTTCCCCTCAAGTATTAAAAACATTTTATCCCCAAAACATATCTGGAACCTATTGTGTAAAAGGAAAAACGACCCCCCAAAAAACAAAAATTGTTGACTGAATTAGTTGCATTTTTATAATATTTTTTTTTATCCTTTTAAATGATAGGTTCCGAATGTCTTTTGGGGAAGAATTTTTTTTTAATGCTTTAGAAATTAATTTTATGCTACTTTATGCAATCAAAAAAATGTTCACTGAATTGGGTGCATGTTGATACTTTTTTTTTTATTGGTTTGTTCTTCCTTTTAAACGATAGGTTCCGAATGTGTTTTAGGAATGAAACTTTTTTAAAATTTCGGGGAGACAATGCATGCCACTTTTGGCTATAAAAAACTTGTTGATAGAATTAGTTGCATTTTGAAATTTTTTTAATTTTTGGGGGGTCGATTTTCCTTTTAAACAATGGGTTTCGGATGTGTTTTAGGAATAAAACTTTTTTTAAAGTTTCGGGAGCACAATGCACGCCATTTTACGCAATAAAAAAATTGTTCACTGCTTTAGGTGGTCTTTGAAAAAAAAATTTTATTCCTGGGGGATCGATTTTCCTTTTAAACAATCGGTTCTTGAAGTGTTTTATGGATATATTTTTTTTAAGTTTCGGGGGCCCATATCACGCTATTTTCGGCAATAAAAAAATTGTTCACTGAATTAGGTGAATTTTGATAAATATTTTTTTTTTTTGAGGGGGTTGTTTTTCGTTATAAACAATGGCTTCCGGATGTCTTTTGGGGATGAAACTTTTTTTAATGTTTCTTAGACAAATCTCGTGCTATTCTATAAAATAAAAAAATTGTTTACTAAATTAGGTGCATTTGGATAAATTTTTGTACTTCTGGGGGGGGGGGGGTCGATATTCCTTTTAAACACTGGGTTCCGAATGTGTTTTGGGGATGACATTTTTTTTTAAGTTTCGGGGTTACAATGCACGCCATTTTACGTTATAAAAAAATTGTTCCCTGAAATAGGTGCGTTTTTAAAAATTTTTTTTGGAGGGAGGGGTCGATTTTCCTTTTAATCTTTGGATTCCGAATGTGATTTGGGGATGAATCGTTCTTTATAGCTTTGGGGGCACAATATACACCACTTTACGCAATAGCAAAATTGTTAACTGAATTAGGTGCATTTTAATAATTTTTTTATTTCGCGGAGGGTGTCGATTTTTCTTTTAAACAATCGGTTCCAGATGTGTTTTTATGAATGGAATTTTTTTTTTTAATTTCGGGGGCAGAATGCACGCTATCTTTAGCAACAACAAAATTGTTTACTGAATTAGGTGCATTTTGATAAATTTTTTTATTTCTAGGAGGGGGTCGATTTTCCTCTTAAACAATGGGTTTCTGATGTGTTTTGGGGATGTAACTTTTTTTAAAAATTTATGGTGGTAATGCACGCCATTTTACGGAATAAAAAAATTGTTCTCTGAATTAGGTGCATTTTATTAATTTTTCTTTTTCTGGGGTGTCGATTTTCCTTTTAAACAATATAGCTTCGAAAGTGTTTTGGTCGATGAAACTATTTTTCAAGCTTTTGGTGGCACAATCCTCACTATTTTACGTAAAAAGAAAATTATTCTCTATATTATTTGCATGTTAAATCGTTCCGTTACTGCAACATTGCTATCTTCAACATCATACCTAATTTTGAATTCAGTAAGGTCCTGAAACAACCGAAAATTCCTACAAGAATGAAGCTACCAGTCAAAAGTGATTATTTCTGACCAACAATCAAAAATGATTATTCCAGTGATGCGGCATCAGAAAGAAAGTAAAAAAAAAACAATCAAGTGCTCTTTATTGAAAGGAACTTTCATAAACTGATTTCAAAAACACATAGATTGACTATATAGGAGCGAGTTCCCCTATCTAATCCTCTTTTCAGCGACGTCCATCATCCCTTTTGGGCAATTCGCTTTCTCCTCCATTGAAAAAATGAGCTCGTTGTCTAAAAATCCGGCAGCGGCATTCCCTTGGACCTCACCATTGTCTCTATTGAATTCCAAGCATTGCCCCCGTCTATCTCCTTTTTTTTTTACAGCGACGAATCCCCCTTGGTTTTTCAACACGCAAAACATATGCTGAAAACCTCCCTTTCTCCCCCCACCAAAAACAGCATCCACACGCAATGACACAGTGGTCGGGAATCGTAGACGCCCCATTGGCTGGAAATGCTCCAATCCCAATCAAAAGCTCATAACTATCCCTACTTAGAAATAGGAACATGCTTCTACATTTAGCAGTACATTGGTCTCTAGAGGGCATATAAGGGGTAGAATTTATGGTTGGTGGTGACGCGCACATAATTCCGTTAGGGTATTACAAGCAAATTATTTCCTTGCCATAAGATTAAGCTGGATTATGTCTGATTGGCTTATCTCGTGGAAAATTCAATTAGGGTCAAAAAGTATTGCATTATGCTTGACTTCTGCACGCAGATGAAAAGGAAAAGAGAAAATTTTAGCTTAAGAAAATAATGTAGAAACTATGGATAATGGGGATTTTGTTTCTGAAAACATAGCCCCTGTTCGGGCGCCATGTAAAATCTTTTACACGACCTCAGAGGGTCTTTAACGAAATTATTAACAGAATCGAGAAATATTTAGTAAAATATAAAACACAGTTAAAAAAGATAAATAAGTCACGAAGGGCGATCGTAATTAAGTTCCGGCGTGTTTTTTTTTGTTGTTGCTATCAAGTAACAAGAGTCAAGGTCAAGAGACATAAATAGGTCATACGATTTAGAGAAGTGAACTCGTTCATTCAAGAATCTCTTTTTTTTTGTTTGTAGCAGTGAATGAGTAGTAACTCTAGATGCCAAGTGAAAAGGGGGAAGGGGGTTATAACAAGCTGCGATCGGTAACGTTTGGAATCTCGGAGCCAGGACAATGTTTGGATACGAAAAATTATACGTATCAGTTTCGGTGTTAAGGTTAATAAACACACGCGCGCGACAATAAAACTCACGTACGACTTGACCTACCCCACCAAGAATCGTGTTTCAATTCAATACGGAAACCGTAAACCATATCATTACGTTGAAGCTCCATTTCGTTGGTCGCACGTCTCTTCGCACCTGTCAGCATTAGGACTTATAAGAAATAGGATACTCAAAGCAATTTATCAGTCATTGTCAGATCAAGATCGATTTTGGCCCAAGGGCAACTCGTATTGTTTACTACAATCTTGGAAATTTTGATAAACTTATCCTGTTTGAGTTTCAATCACAGATTTTCAATTGTAGACTTGAACGGCAAAAATCGGGGTATGATTTTGAAAAAGATGCTTTTTGTGATGGTTGAAAAAGATGGTGATGATGATGGTTAAATATTTATAAAAGAGAAAAAAATCTTTGTGATGATTGCATAATCTTATAGAAGGGACCTTAATTTGCATGATTAACACATGTTACGACAATTCACACACATAATTCACTGGATAGGATACGGGATTCTCACGGTAAATGCCAATTGGAGTCAACTCATCTAAATAGTCCAGTGCGTCTACTACCACCCACTATTTATGTACTCAACTGGCATTCTGCAAATGAACTAAGACACGCTTTATTATTCAAATTATCCGGTCGTCTTAATTCGTCCTTCTAATAATTTTCCAGTTTTAGGTTCCAATCAAGATGAAATGCAAATTTTATGTGAACATAAAGATGGTTATCATCGCACGCAGATATTTGTAATGAGAATAATAAATATTGATGTTGGTTGTTTAATCTTAAAGATCATTGCCATTTGTTTGACAATTAAGACACGAAAAGAAAACCATACAAGAAGCGATTTTGACAAATAATTACATCGCAATATGGAAAACGATTATGGGAACAACAATAGGCCAATATCTATAAAGATATATGCCATACCATGTTTAGATGACTTGTGGCCAGTCACATTTGCAAATGCGCGGGCGAGAAGAGAACAGAACTATAACAATGTGCGAGACTTCGCGCCGTGAGGATGTCAATTATAATTAATTAGAGCGGAGACTGACAGCGGACGCAACGGCTACTTAAAGCTCTTTAACTCGTTCTCCAACCCTCCACCCGTTGCTCATTTCCTCCGTTCCCAACGTTGATGACGCCTCATCACGGGCAAATTGAATTTATATTTCAATTCAATCTAAACTTCTAAACATCTACTATATACTACATCTCAGGGTGACGACTTTTTTTATGAAATTAAATTCCCGGTTTTCTCGGTCAATTGTTTGCATTCCCCGGTCACAAACTTTCGAACAATTAAAACAGTATTTTTAATTTTTGAGAAATTCGGGTTTATATTTAAAATATAACTTTATACTTAAATTGGAAGTTTACACATTCTTACATTGCCGTGGAAAAAAAAGTATTGCTTAATTTCTCAGTGAATCGGAGATTTGGAAAATGCGGATTGAAGATTGAAATTTTCAGTGATGTTGAAACAGCGTTGTCTTTATAATCAGTGATCTTCTATGGCTGTCTTATTGATGAGTAATTTTCTGAATCTTTTTCGACAATTGTGAATCGGATCAAAAATTTGTAGGTTAGGTTGTAAAAAAAAATGGAAAAAGTGAATCGGAGATATATCACATTCTTAAAAGAAAATCTCCGATAGGATAAAAAATTCGTAGGTTAGGTTGTAAAAAAAAATTGAAAAATGTGAATCGGAGATTTCCTATTAAGAATTTGTAATATCACGTTCCTAAAAAGAAATCTCCGATTTACTTTTTCCAATTATTTTGCAACCTAACCTACAAATTTTTGATCCGATTCACAATTGTCAAAAAAAGATTCAGAAAATTTCTCATCAATAGAACAGCCATAGAAAATCACTGAATAAAAACAACTCCGATTAACACTATTCAAAATTTCAATCTTCAATCCGTATTCTTAAAATCTCCGATTCGCCAAGAAATGTAGCAATAAGTTTTTTTTCCAAGGTGAAAAGTTATAGGAATAACTGTTGGAAATAATTGCAAATTAAACAACTGGATTGAAAATCGAAAAAAAAATTGAAATTGAAGAAAATAATAAAAAATTGAGGAAATAAATTGAAAATTTAAGAATTAAATAAAAATTTGAAAAAATAATAATAATAATAATAACATTAAATAATAATTCATAATTGAAAACAAAATTACAAAATGACGAAAATAATTGACAATTGAAAACAAAATTCAAGAAATGGCTAGATTAATAGGCAACTGAAAAACTGATTGAAAAAATTAAACAGGAAAAATTCAGTTTAAAAAAAATAGTTGCAAATTGAAAAATTAAGAAAATTATAGGAATGATTGTTGGAAATAATTGCACACTTAACTACTGGATTGAAAATCGACAAAAAAGAATTAAAATTGAAAAAAATAATTGAAAATTAAAAAAAGCAATTAAAAATTGAAGAATCGAATTAAAATTCAAAGAATATCCCTGGCGACAGTATCGGATTGAATTCCAATCAGTTTGAATAAGTTTTAATCAGAATTATTCCGGGGTATTCCGAAATTTGTTTCCGAGCCAATCAGTTTTTATCCGTATTTAAAAATGGATGTAATTTGACGAAAAATTCTTTCCGAATTATTCCGAAATAATCCGTTTTATTCCGAAGCTAAATTTTAATGCATTTGAATCCTGTTATTTCATTCCGGATCAATCCGTTCCAATTTTAGTCGGGTTTATTCGAATATGAAACGAATTGATTCGGATTGATTCGGAACGAAATAACGTGATTCAAACGGATTAAAATTTAGCTTCGGAATGAAACGGATTAATTCGGAAAGAATTTTTCGTCAAGTTACATCCATTTTTAGATTCGGATAAAAACTGATTGGCTAGGAAACAAATTTCGGAATGACCCGGAAGAATACTGATTAATACTTATTCAATCTGATTGAAATTCAATCCAATACTTTTGTCAGGGATACTTAAAAATTGAAAAAAAGTAATTGAAAAAAGGCGACAATTAATTAATATCGAAGAAAATAATTAAAAACTGAAGAATGGAATTAAAATTTAAAGAAAATAATTGAACAATTGTATTTAAAATTAAAGAAATTTAATAATAATCGAAAAAAATAATATAAAAAAGGCGATAATTTTTTATTATTAAAGAAAATAATGGAAAATTAAAAAGTGGAATTTAAATTTGAAGAAAATAACTGATAGAAGAAGAAAATAGTTCTAGAATTGAATAATTTAATTAAAATTTTAAAACAATTTTTATGAGTGAAAAAAACAATAGTAAAAATCCGAGAATTCATTAATATAGAACAATTGATTGTAAATCGATAAAAATAATTGAAAATTAAAGAAAATATTTCAGAATTGAAGAAAATAATTAAAAATTGAAAGAAATTAATTGAAAAGTGGTATTTAAATTTGAAGAAAATAACTAAGAATTGAAGAGAATTGAATAATTGAAATGAAATTTTAAAACAATTTTTATGAGTGGAAAAAATATAATTAAAAAAAAAACCGAGAATTATTGACTATTGAGGAATTAATTGAAAACCGATAAAAATCATTGAAAATTAAAGTTAATATTTGAGAATTGAAGAAAATGTAATTGACAATTGAGGAATGAAATTGGAATTTAAAGAATATACTTAAAATTTGAAAAAAAATTTATTAAAAAAAACGAGAATTAATGAATAATATGAATATAAAAGAAAATAATTTAAAACTGAAGAATGGAATTAAAAATTAAAGAAAAAAATTTAACAATTTTATATAAAATTAAAGAAACTTAATAACAATTAAAAAATAATAATAGAAAAAAGATCTTTTAATATTAAAAAAAAAATTAAAAAGTGGAATTAAAATATGAAGAAAGTAACTGAAAATTGAAGAATATAGTTCCAGAATTAAATGATTAATTTGAAATTTTAAAATAATTTTTTTGAGTAAAGAAAATAACTGAAAAAATGCGAGAATTATTGAATACTGAAAAATTAATTGAAAATTAAAGAAAATATTTTACAATTGAAGAAAATAATTATAAATTGAAAAAAAGTAATTAAAAAATGTCGAGAATTAATGAATACAGAGGAAAAAAATTGAAAATTGAAGAAAATATTTGAGAATTGAAGAAAATAATTGAATATTGAAAATTAGAATTGAAATTTAAAGAATATCTAAAAAATTAAAAAAATTAATTGGAAAAAGCCGAGAATTAATTAATATAGAAGAAAACAATTGAAAACTGAAGTTAATGCAAATGAAAATTGAAGAATATAATTAAAAATTAAAGAAAATAATTGATCAATTTCATTTAAGATTAAAGAAACTTAATGATAATCAAAAAAAATTATAGTATAAAGAAAATCATTTTTTAATATTAAAAAAAAATGAAAATTTAATATTGACGAGTGTAATTTAAAAATTGAAGAAAACAACTGAAAATTGAAGAATATAGTTCTAGAATTAAATAATTGATTTGAAATTTTAAAACAATTTTTATGAGTGGAAAAAATAATTGAAAAAATCCGAGAATTATTGAATATCGAGGAACTAATTAAAAATCGATAAAAATAATTGATTATTAAAGAAAATATTTGAGAATTAAAAAAAAAAGAATTAAAAATTCAAGAAATAAATTGGAAATTAAAGAATTAAATTGAAACTTCCAGAATACAATTGATAATTAAAAAAAAAATACAATGTGACGAAAATAATTAACTATTAAAAAAAATAATTAACAATTGGAAACAAAATCAAAAGTATATTTAAGAATTGCATAGAAATTTCAAGAAAATAATTGATAATTAAAAGAAAAATTACAATATGATGAAAATAATTAAATATTGACAAAAATAATTAACTATTAAAGAACAATAATTACGAATTAGAAAAAATCTAAAAATGGTGAGAATAATCGGCATTCGAACAAAAAAACTTTTAAAATTAATGAATAATCATAAAATTGAAGGAAAATAATAAATTGTCAATTGAAAACTGATGAAAATTATGAAAAGAAATGTAGAAAATGAATGTAAATTGAAGAGTTATATTAAAATTTCAAAAAAATAACTGACAATTGAGAATATGCGAGAATTATTGAATATTAAAGAATCAATTAAAAACTGATAAAAATACTTGAAAATTAAAAAAATTATTGGAGAATTAAAGAAAATAATCAAAAATTGAAGAAATAAATTGTAAATTAAAGAATGAAATTGAAGTTTTTAAAAATTAGTTAATATTATTAAAGCAAATAATTGAGAAATGAGGGAAATAATTAACAATCAAAAGGAAAATTTGAAAATTGGCGAGAGTAATCGACAACAGAACAAAATAATTAAAAAAACTAAAGAATAATGATAAAATTTAAAGAGAATAATTGTGTATTGAAAACTGTTGAAAATTATAGAAGAAATTATAGACTTATATGTTTATAATGAAATTAAAATTATTTGAACTGATATTTATAAATTTTAATTAATTTAAATTCTGCATTTTTTAAAAAGTATCTGATTTTAAACAAAAAATGTCTATGTGCAAAACTTCAGGTGTGAACAGACAATAAATGAATAAAGGAATGAAAGAACTTGTGGTTTATTATTATTATTATTATTATTATTATTATTATTATTATTATTATAGGTTTGTAATATATGAAAAAAATTGATTTTCGATAAAATATCTCAGAATTTTTAGATTCACGAAAAATTCCCGGTTTAGTAACAAATGTCCCGGTTTTCTCGGTCAATTTTTTAATTCCCGGTCATTTCCAGATTTTTTCCGGTCAAGTGGCTACCTTGCATCCACTAAGCATCTAAAAAAATAACTTAGAACAGGATAAACAAATTTAATTTATTCCTACATTGACGAATTTTATAATGGACCTATTTTAACATCAACAAAAATTATGTTAAATTGAAACTGGAACTGATAAGCAATGATAAAGAAAGACTACTATACATTGAATCAATCAGGAGCCAAAACAACAAAATAATGTTAAAATCATGTTCATTTCACAAATTGGAATGCTTCTTCTTTTTCAACAATCGATGCGCTTGGGAAAAAGAAGAAACACGTTTACAGAGAAATATTCAGGAGCAAATTGCAGACTGCATGGCTGATACTATTGGATGGGAAGGCAAGAGTTTTTATGTTGTTTTAACGACCTGACTTCCCAGAAGAACTGTAATGAAAATGAGACGACCCTTGGAGCCCTTTAAACTTCTTAATTTCATTACCAACTCCTGGGCCAGAAAATAATGGCCCGTTAACTCGTGGACCATCTGGCACACCATCTTTGGCATCTTCCTAGCGAACCAATCAATCTACCAAACTGTAAAAATGTGTAATCAGCAGCTACTAGAATTCGCATTATTTTTCAATACATGCATTTCAATGGGTCCCCCTTTTTTTCTGTCTACCAATTCGTTTACATTTAAATTGTCAACAACCTCCTTACAATCTGAAAGTTAACTTAAAAAATGAATGAATATCAAGACAGAAATAAATCATTTTTTCATCTTGTTTGATTTCAAATCAAGATTTCGGAAATTTTGTAATAATCTCGAATAATTTTGTCTGATTTGCAAAGTAGTATCTCTGCTACTTAACAAATAATGAATTATACATCCCAATTAAAACTATTCTTCAAACTGAAAAGACTAACCAACCTACTAATTAAATCCCAAAAACTACCTTGTGGCCATAGTAAAACAAAAATTTCCAAGACCATGTCGCTACAAGATTTCCAAACTCCGAGTTTCACTATAAACTTGTATTCTGCATGTAATCTCACTTAATCCCTAGGAATCATTTTCAAAATGAGAGAAATATAATAAAATATCGAATAACCAATGGGTCGAAATCTATTCCAAGTAAGGATCTCTATTTCAGAAAAGGTCCAAGAAGACGTTAATCAATTTGGAACAGCAAAGTGAAATTCATCACGCGTCATCAATATCGTAGATTACATCGGATCGGAGTATAACTGGTACCAGCAGTCGAGAGTCGTGAGCCGGTAGCCATTTTGAAAGGGTACGATATCCGAATCTAGAGATCAAATGTGAAATTCGTAAGAAGAGCAACCGTGAGGTCAGAAAAAACGAGGATCAGAAGTAAAAGGGCAGTAAAAATGGGAGAGAAGGTCCGCACACACGTATACACATAAACAATGTGAAACAGAGCGAAAATAGAGAAGAGGAAGAAACAAAGTAAAGGTGGAGTGGATAGGAGGGCAGCTTTTGGCTCATTGGGCAGCCAAACAAATTCGTCGCGACGCGCCTGACGTCCCCGTGGATTACGAGAACCCTCGCTTGGGCCCAGAGTTCGGTACTTTGCTATGGTTGGGGGATACCCTCCGCCTTATCTTCGACATCGATCGAGCTTCCTTCTTAACGGACGACCGGACACCAACGTTCACCAGGTTGTATCCACGTCCAGGGATGCTTCCTTCTAAACGACGATCGAATCCGACGCGTGAAAACTACGACCAGATGGTAGAAGTCATACAACTGAAAATAAAACTTTTTTTTTTCTAATCTCACTCAACTGTAATAAATCGTTTCCTAATTAGGTCCAACTGAGAATAAATCGTCCCTAATTAAATACCATTAAAGGTCAATCTTAAACTGGTATTTATTTGTTTCCTGACATTGAGTCTAAACAATAGAGTTACATACTTCGACCATTTCAAGAAGAAATTTTGGAATAATGTCATTTAATACCTTTTACTTTTGTAAGAAAAAGAAATGTTGTGAACAGGTTTGTTTAGTACGGTACGTGTATATAAGGTGTGATGTGCTTTCAGTTTGGGGGTAGTCCAGCAATTTGAAGTGAATTCTAAAATGAGGCGAGAATGTGTAACCTGGTATTGAACGTCATCTTCTTTTGTATGTAGTAATCATTATAAAAATTGTTTGTATGTTGTGGTGCCAGGAATTGTTACAATTGACTTTTAAGGAGCTTAATTGACGTAAACTTTGAATAATGGAGAAAGATTTGTTGTCCAAGTGAAAGTATGTTATTGGTGTCATGACAAAGGAAGAAATTGATAATAAAATCTTTGTATATACGTAATTCTTAATATTTGAATTACTTCGTTGATCTCCAATGAAAATACGTAATGACTGCTAAGATCTTACTCTAGAGAAGGCAACACATAGTTGTCTATGATTAAAAACGTTTTTACGAAGGTCTATTCCAATTCTTTTGGAATTTTAATTGTGCAATAATTCTCAGCTGATTGATAGTTGAATACTGCAGTATGTAAAGTAATGATAATTAGCGCCACCTCAAAAATCTTTCAATCATGAAGATGCTGAAAAGTGGAAGATAACTGCCAACACTTTAGAGGGGCGTATAATTTGATGGCCGCGTAATAGAATAGAATATTGGGTAGTCCTCATAAATCTTGGTTAATTTGTCGAACCGTCCATTTTGCTTCTGGGCAGTGTTGTGTTTTATGCCCCGATACATGGTCCACACATATTCATCACCATCATCATCATTACCATCATCCTGCGCCTTCATATTCGTTTTGTGTCTTTTCTTCTTTTTAAAAGCACTCGGTTTCATTTTTACCGTTGCTCCTTCGGAATTTCATATGGTGCTGAACCCTTTTAACTCGTAACTTCAAAGTGCTTCCGTCTGAAGCAAGTGCTCGTAAAAATAACACTTCCTTAACCACAAAATAACCCCATCTGTTTCCAAAGTTCACCCGACAAAAGTTCAACTGCAAAAGAATTTTTCATAACCACATCATCAATTTACAAAATTAACATTCCAAAATAATTTTCTAATAATCAACAAAATCTTTCTCGGAACTATTCTGATTGTTTATTGCAATACACTAATACTTATATTATCAAACTGAATTCGAACAGAGTAAAAATTAAAAGTGACGAGGGGCATGGATCTGTTTTTGACGATTGAATTGAATCAAGGCGCCCGGATCGCGTCCTTTTTCCAGTGTTTTTTAGGGGTTGTCGAGCAAAAGAGACAGTGAACGCCGACGAGAAGGGGATAGTGAAAAAAAAAAGAGAAAAAATGCCAGGGGTGGGGAACAGAGAGCGAGAGCGAATGGAGCTCGTGTTTCCGCCCGGACAAACAACAATACCCGCAGACAAATGAGCATCCCGCCTCCATTGTTTGTTCCATCGGCAGTGTACAGCCTCTTCTTGTGGTCTCTCTTGGTTCTCCGGATCCCCCTGGTCCCTCCCCTGTTGCCCCTGCAAGAACCTCCAGACCCTCCAACACCCGACTGGGGGGTCCCCGATCAACCTGATGCGGGCCAACACCGATTAAACGTCGCTGCTTCGTCGAATCTCCATCAACGGGCCTCGTTCGTCTCCGATTATCACGAAACAATGAATTCGCTTCATCGACTCCCCTCACATGCAAAAAACCTTCACATTATTTCAAGTGGCTCCTATTGTATTCATTATCATTGCTTGCACATATCAAAAATCTTTCAATAATTGCATTGTTCGACATAACACGAATTGTACTTTTCACAATAACTCATGACGTGGAAAAATAATGGTATTTTTCTCTGGGTTATATAAACAAGTTAAAAACTGAAGATAATTAAATAATATATCTTTATTCCTGAAGTTTCTGTTAGCTTAAAATTTTATTTTTAAACTTTTCAAAAACATAAAAAGCTAAACTGAGATTAAGGTAGTATTATACTTTGTAAGCTGTCAAAGATGACTTTGAAAAACAATTTTTTTCACGGTGATAATTTTATTTAAAGCAATGGAAGTTTTTGCATCATATTTTTGACATTTTTGTTTATCAAAAATGAAAAAATAAATTTTTTTTACTATGCCTGTTTCATCACTAGAGGGCCCCAAAGTCAAGATAAAAAAAAAATAAACTATAAATCGGCGGACAAGCTACAGCCTCACAGAAACATCCGATTTGAAAAATTCAAATGTGGTTTTAAAGCTGATGCATGTGGTTAGGCATCCCCCCTAACCCAGATAAAAAATATTAAAAAATAAAAAAATGTCACCAATTTAAAAAAAAATCACAAAAAATGAGTATTTTGTTTGTCATTTTTGAGTCGTTAAAAAACAAAAAAATAAAGTAGATAATCGGATTTAGGGGGGCTGCCTAAAGGATTTCATAACGAAGAAATTGATCTAAAGTTTTTTAAAATCTATTAAAAAGAACTCAAGTTATGCTGTCCGCCAGTTTAAAAAACATGATTTTGAGAAAAACGCGTTTAAATTTTTGTGTGTAATGATCCGATGTGCATATGTATAACTTTTCATGCGTATAACTTTTTTATTTCTTCAAATTTTAATCTACAATTTGGGAATTATATTCTTGAGGCAATGTAGACCACAAAAATAGAATAAAAAAACTCGATTTTTTGATTGATGCAAAGTATAATACTACCTTAAGTCGGGAAGAATAGTTTGTTTTATAAGAAAGTTGAGATACCACTGAATTTGAGAAAACGCGTATATTTAAAACAAAGTTAATATAGAACGTTATAATTTGTAAATGTTTAATAAAAGTTCAATTATAGATAATTCGCAGCACACTGCCTCGGTTAATTAACCACTGAACACACAAATTTTCTGAATACACGACAATCCGACACGCTCACGCGTCTTGCCAATTTAAACGTTCGTTTTAGTCTAAACTCCTAATTTCAAGTGACTCAGGGCCTACTCCCCTTTTTCGCAAAGCTTTCCCGCTAATTAACAATATTATGCACGAGGTCTTTTTCAACTAATTGATAACACACCAAACAAATTTTTGTTTTATTTTTAAAAAGTGGCTAACTTTATTAAATGTTACACGTGGAAAAAAATACCTCATTAGTCTAAGCTGTGCCATTAATCTTGTATTATGAAAGGGTAACCTAATTTTTAGATAGGGTTGGGTTTTACTGCGAGTGTTAGATATGGGTAGATCTGCAAACTTTTACATTCCTTTAGTTTTTTCCTGTCTGTTTGTACATTAGATAGTTCTTATAAGTTTGTCTTATTGTGAAGCAATATTATGTATTTCAAATATTTAAATTATTTTATTTTATTCCCTTCAGCTCTGTTCATTTAACACTCATATAAATTGTATATATATTAAGTTTATTTTTCCTTTCCTTGGTTCCTCGGTCTTGGCTTAGAGTGGGGAGCAATTAAGAATTAAGCAAATTTGATCGTCTCATCGGGTAGATTTGAGTGATAATTAATCACTCGATCTTCGCCCTTTGATGACGATCAAACGGCTACGCTCTCACGTGCCGGCCGAGGACACGGAAAGGTAAGAATTTAAGTCTTTTTTGCAATTTATTAAATTTGTTATATTACATAATAATTGTTATATTGATGATATTATCAATTATTTGGATCTCTAGTGTTTGAAAAATGATAAATGGACAGAATTGAATCGGAATTTGCACCTCAATGGGATAATTTTGAAGCATCAATCCAGGAATGGTTGTGGAGGATCCTTAAATCCTGTCAAATTGTCTATTCTGCATCCTGTTCCACTTTTGGATGAGTATTTTTCTTTTTTTTATTAATTTTATTTATCAAATTGTTTCAATGTTGAGAGCGAGTACCATATTTACAAAAACGCGAAGATCGAGGATATTTTAAATATTGACTTTGTTTATTTTAAGTAGCGAATTATATTTTATTCATTTGTATTAACTTCTTGTGTACGTAATTGTATATCGTTTCCTGCGCAGGATAAAAGTTATAATTTATGCGTGATCATTTTGCGAATTATTGATATTTATAAAACTCTATAATTTTGGACGGAGATATTTTAAATACATTGTTATTTGGCAAATTATTTCGTTGATTCTTTTTTCTTAACATGTTTTATGCGTATATGTATTTTTTTAATATTACTTATTTATAATTTATGTCTTAATTTGTATTTAATTTTATTTTTTATTTAATGTTTCGATTTATTAAAAACCAAAAGGAAAGAAATCGTTACAATTGCTTTCTTATTTGTCACTAAAGAAGAGAGATTCCTCCCTTATCTGGGTTATATAAACAAGTTAAAAACTGAATATAATTCGTTTGATATTTTAAATTTGTTTATACTTATTTTGCTATAATCTTTTTGTCGCCTTTTACTTGTAATCTTCTGTGGTTGCCAAAAAATGATACACAAATGTCAATCTGTAAATAATTGGGCGCCATAACACGAATTGTACTTTTTGTAATAACACTATATACAGAAGAATAACCAAATTGTATTCTTATATGGGTTATATAAACAAGTTAAAAACTGGAGATAATTCGATGTTGTAAATTTGTTAATCTTCATTCTTGCCATTTTCTTCTTGTCGACTTTTTCTTGTAATCTTCTGTAGTAACAAAAAAATGACACACAAATGTCAATCTTTAAATTATTGGGCGCCATAACACGAATTGTACTTTTCATAACAACACACGTTACATGTAAGAACAACCAAATGGTATTCTTTTTTGGGTTATACAAACAAGTTAAAAACTGAAGATACTTTTTGTTTGACATTTAAACTTCCGTCATCTTCTCTGTCTTCATTCCTGCCATTTTCTTCTTGTCACCTTTTCTTAAAAAAATAACACACTCTTCATTTTTTTCTAATACCTAATGATAATTTCATCTTTTTCAGAAGTAATTGCATGTTCCTGCTTAAGAATGGGAGAAAGAAAGCTTACAAGGGAAGAGATCGATGAAGGGCAAAATTCAACCCCTCTTGACAATTCCTTTTCAGCGAGACTTTGTAGACGTCGTTTGCAATTATTCAGCCATCTTACTTCCGCGAAAAGAAAAAAGAGCCAGGGGGAAGTAAAGCCGGGTGCGGTCGATGGCTGATATCCGGTGCGATCTGCGAACCGGAACTGCAAGGCGACGATCGACAACTGAGAGACAAATGGATTGTTGTAATTGAGACGTTACTGGGGTCTATCAGCGACATTAGAAAAAAAGTCCAAAACGTCAACCAATCACCCAAAAAGACATTTCTATCAAACAAAGGATCATGACGTTTATCTGCATTCCTTATCTGAAATAATAACGGAAAACCAAATTTAATAGAGAAACAACCTTGCAAGTTCTTTGTACATAAAAAAGTTCTTAAGGGCTGTTTAAGGTGCTCTAATTATAAAGCTATATGAAACATAATATCTTAAACCTTTTAGTTGTTATCCGCGCCTGACTTATTTTTCGATAATATGAAAAGCGGGTCCATTGACCATTTGGTGTGCATGTACGCATGCGTGAACAGCTAAGAAGGGACCAGATGTCGTGCGGCGATCGACTTTGGGACCACCGGTTCCATTCATGGGCCCAGGGGCCGAGCACCTTGCCAATGCTTGATCAAGAATCAGGACAGGCTACCTACTCAAGTCTCCTAGATCGTGGAGAAATTTGATATCGAGTCCGTGCCTATAGCTATATGTACCATCGAAAAAGGCGTGTACCTCTATCAGGTCTCCACCTCTATACTTAGAATTTATAACAATAAAGGTTTAAAACCTTACAATCATTATTCAATTCAATGATAGAGACATGAATTGATCAATGCCAATGGAACATTTAATGACAGGAGGGAATTTCGCTTCAACGAGTTTTGTGTTTTCTTCAATTGAGGCTCGAATATTTCTTCTATTTTTCCCTATCGGTTGAGATCAACAATTTTTCCAACGTATTTCTTATAGACAAACAAAAAAACACTAAAGGTGCTGAATTTTTAAGAAAAAGGATTTATTTCAGTACAATCCACTTGCAAGGAAATGTTGAATTTTAAAATTGTGTATTTTGTAATCTTCTTTCAAAATTTTCCAATTCATGATTCACTTCTTCGTTTGTTTGCTCAATCATATCGGATAGAACCAATTTTTCGTTGCTGGAAATAATTTATTTTGTTAATAGAATGTGATAGTAATGATAGTTATATAAACCGAAATAGCAAGTAATTTTGAAGTATTTAGATTATTTTATACTTTATAAAATACTAGAAAAAAAGAAACAAAAAATTTTGTTGTTTCTTAACATAATGTTTCATTAATGTTGAATTTTCTGAAATTAAAGAAATTCGTGATAATGAAATATTTAATATAATAATAAAAAAAAAAGATTAATGACAATAACATATTTGAATAAATTGAAATTGACATGACTTTTTATTCATGGAAGGTATCAGTTTTTAACTGTTGATTAATAAAGGATTATAATAAAATAAAGAATATCGAGAATAATTATAAAAAAATTATAACATACTCAAAGCCATTTAGAATGTTCAAGAAATTGCAACATTTTGGATTCAAAATTATCCTAGAGTGATAAAATTAAAAAAACACATTTTGGACGGATTTTAGAATTTTCAATTTATTTTTAAATTAAAAGTTTTTGAAATCCATGAGTATTTTGTTCAAAATTGTAAAGCCCATAAAAAATTGTCGATAGAAAATAGTAAAAAATGTGAAAGAAAATATATTTTTCGAAAATACAAAGTTTAAACATGTCTAAATTTTCAATTTTCGTTTTTTGACATTATAAGATAATTTTATATGCCCAAATTAAGTCAGAAAAAATGGGCACTTCTAGGAGTCAAAAATTTAGATTGGTTAAAATTTCACCGGTGCCTCCCCTTAAACTTTTAAAAAACGAAATATATATAAAATTTTTTAAAAAATTGAAATTAATTAAAATTTGAGACTAATTGAAATTAGAATCAATTAAAATAAAAAGAAATTATAATTGAAATATTAATTAAAATTAATTGAAATGTGTAAGAATTAGATTGAAATTTCCAACATTAAAAATTGAAATAAAAATGAAGAATTATTAAAATTTTTATTATTTTAAATACGAATGAATTAACAATTAAATAAATTAAAGTTTGGGACGAATTAATTTGGGATCTATTAAAATTTGGACAGATTCAAATAACAATAATTAAATTATAAATCAATAAATTGTAAATTTTTAGATAATGAGATTAATAATAATCGTTACTGTTTTTTAGATCCTTGTTTAAATTTGCAAGTACTAAGAGCAATTTTGTCCAGTCCAAGTGCTTTAAATAATAATAGTTCTTTGTACCAAAATTTTTCTTCTTTATCATCTTTATCGCATGATTTTTCTTTTGAATTTCTTAAATCTGTTTTAAGACAATTAGATTATTAGGAAATAAATAATAAATCTATTTTATGTTTTAATTTTAAAAATTTTCATAAAAATTATTATTATTTTTAATATTTACAATTTTAAGTTAATTTTTTTAAAAGGTGGTTCTCTCTATTAACATAACCTCAAACTAAAATAATATAATAATAATTATTTAACATTTTATGCTTTTTCTTTAAATTTAGTTAAAATCTGTGATTTTTATTTAATCTTAACAATTATAAGATCATTTTTTTCACTGAAACATTATCTACAAATTTGTTTGTTAGATTTTGTTAAATATTATTTTGTCTAAGCAATACGTAAAAAACAAATTTTATTTGTTTAATAACTTTTTAACAAAATTTTACTCAACAAAATTCAAGAAATAAAATTGTAGAGAATGTTTTAAAAAGAAAAATGAGCTATTATTTGTTAAAATTGCAGAAAAATCACAGATTTTAACTAGATTTAATGAAAAAACATAAAATGTTAAATAATTAGTATTTAACAACAAATTTTACATGAATCGAATTTTTTCTGAAAAATGTACAACTGAGTCTTTAGAAATTTAGTGAAATTAACTTTAATAATTTTTTTATTTGGCGGGAAAATACATTTTTCAGTTTGAGGTTATGTTAACAGAGAGAACCTCCTTAAAATAATTTATTAGCATAGATTTTATTTTTCCTTTTAATTTTTAAAAATTCTTACTATCAGTACTTTTTTGTTCAATATGAGGCTGAATTTCATTTTGCGAATCAATAAATTTCCAAAAATCATTAATTTTTGCTGTTTTAGTATTACTAGATGTCTTTTTAAAGACCATTTCCAGGAAAGCTGTATTTTTTTCACTCATTTTTAATAAAAATATTCAAGGATCTATAATTTTTAAAATTTAAATTAAGTTATTGAATTTATAAATATATTAAACACAATACATAAGTACTAAAAAAAATCACGAATAAAATAAACGCATCAAATTCTTAGTAATAAAAACAAATAATAAAAAACGATAAAAACCTTATTTTAGGTTAGAATGTCAAAAATTAGAACTCACGTATATTTTTCAGAACTAAATCAATGAATAATTAATTTTATGTATTTTTTTAATATCAGGATTATAATATACTAACAATTAATTAATCCACTATTCTGTCTCATTTGCAATTAAAAAACAATTTCCAATTTGAAAATAACGGATATAAATATTGAACACGATCAAAACAAAACATATATAAATAATCAAATTATCAAAACAAAACATACACAGAAAGTCAAAACAACAACCAATAAAAGCGTTGAATTTTAATCAAACATAGAAAACAACAAAGAAAAATACTCAAGAAGTTTTTAGAAATTTAATCAAAAGAAGTAGTTTGTTATAAACAAATTTCCAACAATTATAAACAAAATAAAATGATAATAACAAAATAAAAATACTAATCAAACTCGATTGGCGCATGCTCAAAAAGTACCTCCCAACTGGCGCGAAATTCAAACAATATTCTTTAAATTGACTCACGGGCAATGACACTTTACATGTCTAAAAGACTAACCAAATTTAATATAACTGTTTGACTATTTCAATCCAATTCAACTTAAATACTCATTCCTGCTTTACACATAATTAAATTCCAAATAATTTTTAAAAAAGAAAACAGAGGTTGGCAGAACTGTCAGAGCAAAATGGCTGCCACGTACATCCGATCAGAAAAGTGTAGATCGCGACATTTGACGCTAAACATTAAACAGCGGGTTGTTTTTTTAATTTAGAATTGTGATAAGAGTGATTGAGTGTCTGTAATCCATGTGGACCACTTGGTGTGAACTCGATGAAAAATTTTATTCTGGCGGCCGGTCGCGGCACGCATTAAATCATGTTCAGCAAAAAACTTCACGTAGACGTCAAAAAGTCAACCCACAAGATCCAGGACGTTAAAAAAGATAGTGCCACGAGGTTTAAGCATCTAAAAATTGTTTTAGGTGAGGTAGAATTTAACAGAAATGTCATTTGCTCAATTACTGTCAAAAAATTTCTTTAACCATTCATCTGTCATCTGCAGTTTCATTAACCTCAAGAATATAATTCTTGACAAGGGGCGGTGGGGGTAACGGGGAAGGGAAAAATATTCTCAAGTACTTCCCACGTAATCACAAATCTGTGAGAATCTACCAAACACAAGAATATTCTAAATTACTTTCTACTTTTGCACGAAATTTTGTTCTTTATTCTAGAAAAATAAAAACCACTTTGTTTACGAGTTCTGTCACAATTTGTGTAATCAGTTTTTGTTTTATGTCAATTCAACATAAGATTGTAAAGATTATGTTTACGGATGAGAAATCCTATTTAAAATTTAAATTCAATAAATGGAAATTATTTCAATAAAAGACTTCGATGTAACTTGATGACTGTCCCTATTTTTCAGAGTCATTTAAAAATAGAAAAAGCAATGTGAAGTTGAATTTAATAAAGAATTAAAATTTTGTAAAAATGATAAATTATTTTGTTTACTTGTTAAGAAATAAAGGAAAAATGTGATTTAAAATTCTTATGTTTTGGTTACTCTACTAATTGTTATTCTTGCATTAAATTTTGTAGTAATTTTTTTTTAGTTATAAATACTGTATTTTATCAATTTATCGAGTGTCAATTAGTTGATAAAATTATTTTGACCTACATCTGTATTACGACTTTTCATTTTAATGCATTCACGTCTGTTTTATTTTATAGAATATTATCAAGTTACATTTAATGTCGACACGAGTTTTTAATAAACAAAGTTTGAAGAATAGGTACAATGTTAATATTTTTATTTTCGAACATTTACAATTAAGGATAAACAAAATAAAATGACAAAATAAACAAAATAAAACAAAAAAAAAAGTGCAAAATACTGCAACTGAAACTGATGAATCGTTTTAAAATATTAAAATAGATTAAAAATAGTTTAAATTGATAAAATTAACATTAAGAAAGGACTACAATAATTAACATCAATTTTAATTTCAGATAATGTGGACACAGATGAAGCAAAAGGCTTCTTTGAAGGCAATTTTAGTCATGTTTACTTCATTTTATACGACTGTTTTGTGTCAGCAGAGGCAAATCTACGTCAACGTGGTACGATTAAAAAACTATAAAATGTGTAAAAATAAAATAGAGGCATAAGAAAACTAATAATAATAAACTAATTCTGTAAGCTTGCTTTTTCTAACTTCTAAATATTTTCACTTTTCTTTCAAATTTATTCACTTTATAAGAAATAGCACAGATATAATAAGAGCACAAAATAATTGACAAATTTGAAAATATTGTCAAGGATTTTTCGTTTCAAATATAATGGAAAAATTGGTTCTTTTTTAATCCACCAATAACAGTGTCTGTTTACTAATATATTTTTATGCTCTTTCTCGCCACTCTTTGCTGACAGAACTTTCCTTCCATCTTGGTGAGTAAGCTTGCTTTTTAAATTAAGAATATGACAAAAATAATTTTATAAGAATTTTAATTTAAATATTGGTTGCTTATTAACAGTAAAATAGAAATTGAAAAAGAAAATAATAATTATACTGAGAAAAAAAATTTAAAAATAGGTTTAAATACTTTTCTTTCACTCGAGGTTTTTAAAGTGAAATTTTCCGAAATTTTCTAGTCCACAAGGCACACAGGGAAGAGTTAGAACAAGTACTACAACTGTTGGAAAAAGTTTTAACACTCCTGCCGGAATTGCTGAACAGAAGATGGCAATGTCACAGTTTAGCAAGAATTTTACACAAATTGTTGCATCCGGGCAACAGTTGGAAACTTCGCAGACAGGCTATAAGGTACTGAATTAATTAAAAAAATTTTAATTAAATTATTCTTAAATTTAAGGTATTTCTCTCCGTTAAATACAGGATATTAGAAAAAAAAATTCTAGTGTGCTTTAAAAGATTGGAAACTTTTCGGAAACTATATTTTAAACGTCCTCTTTTAAAAACGAAACAGAATCGCATCAATTTTAAAAATTTTGTAAAGATGCGATGTGAGATAAATCCAAAAATGAGTTAATTTTCAAATTTGAATTTATTTAAACTTCAATCAAATTTTCATTCCATTTAATTCTTGTCAACAATCCTGTCTAAATTTCAACCCATTTAAATTCCAATCCTATAGAAATTTTAATATCCAAATTTCAAACACATCCTAATTATTCAGTAATATACAAAGATTTAGTTTTCTTTTCCAAAATCTAATTCTTCACATTTTAATCAATCCGAATTCGAATCGATTCAATTTCCAATATTGTCAAAATCTTAATTCATTCAAATTTCAAAACCCCCTGAATTTGATTCGATTCAAATTCGGGTGAACAAAAATATGAATAGATTAAAATTTGTACAGAATTAGAATTTGATTCCATTAAATTTATATAGATTTTAAGTTTGGTGAAAATAAAACTTTAATAGATTTAAATTTAAAAAGAATTGGAATTTAAATCGATTAAATTCGGATGTGTTTGCAGTTTGGATGGATTTAAATTTGGATAAGATTGAAATTTAAATCTATTTAATTCCAAAAGAGTAAACGATTAAGGATTGGGATTTAAATCGATTAAATTCGGGTGAATTAAAATGAGAACAATATTGGAATTTGAGTCAATTCAAATTCGGTTGGATTAAAATTTGTACAGAATTGCAATTTAAATTCGATTCATATTCGGGTAGATAAAAATTTGAATAGATTAAAATTTGGACAGAATTAGAATTTAATTCCAGTAAATTCGGATTGATTTGAAATTTGGATAAGTTGAAATTTTAAAAGATTTAAATTTAAACAGAATTTGAATCGAATAAATTAGGATGTATTTGCAGTTTGAAAGTATAAAAATTTAGATAAGTTTAAAATGTAAATGTATTAAATTCGAAAAAACTAAAAATTGGATAGGATTGAGAAATTAAAATCGATTGAATTCGGGTGGATTAAAATATAAAAAAGTTTGGAATTCGAATCAATTTACAAATTCGGCTGGAATAAAATTTGATTTAATTTGAATTCGATTCAAATTCGGGTGGGCAAAAATTTGAGAAGATTAAAATTTGGACAGAATTAGAATTTAATTCCAGTAAATTCAGATAGATTTTCAGTTTGGATGAATTAAAATTATAATAAAATTTAAACAGAATTCATAATTAAAATCGATTAAATTCGAATGCATTTGCAGTTTCGAAGGATTTAAATTTGTATAGAATTGGGATTTAAATTGATTATATTCGGCTGGATTAAAATTTTTATATAAATATAATTTAGATTAATTTGAATTCAATTCAAATTCGGATGGATTAAATTTAAGTATATTAAATTCTAAAAGATTACAATTTGAATATGATTGGCAGTTAAATCGATTAAATTCGGGGGGATTAAAATGTAAACAAGTTTGGAATTTAAATCAATTCAAGTTTGGTTGGATTAAAATTTGTACAGAATTGTAATTTGAATTAATTTCAATTTGATTCAAATTCGTGTAGACAAAAATTTGAAAAGATTATAATTTAGACAGAATTAGAATTTAATTCCAGTAAATTTAGATTGATTTTAAGTTTGGATGAATTAAAATTACAATAGATTTAAATTAAAATAGAATTGGAATTTGAATCGAATAAATTCGGATGTATTTGCAGTTTGGATGGATAAATTTTAGATAAGATTGAAATTTAAATATATTAAATTCTGAAAGATTTAAATTTGGATAGGATTGGGATTTAAATCGATTAAGTTTTGTTAAAAATGTGATTAAAATGTAAACAATTTTGAAATTTTAACTAATTAAAATTTGGTTGGATCAAAATTTGTACAGAATTGTAATTTGAATTTGATTTAAATTCGGGTTGACAAAAAACGGAATATATTAAAAATTTTACATAATTGGATGTTAATTCCATTAAATACAGAAAGATTAGAAATTTTGATGAATTAAAATAATAAAAGATTTCAATTTAAACAGATGTAGAATTCAAATCGAATAAATTTAAATATTTTTACAGTTTGGATGGATAAAAATATGGATAAGATTGAAATTTAAGTCTATTTAATTCGAAAAGTATAAAATTTGGATAGGATTTGGAGTTAAATTGATTAAATTCGGGTGGATTGAAAAACGAAAAAACTTGGAATTTGAATCAATTTAAATTCCGTTGAATCAAGATTTATACAGAATTGTAATTTGAATTCGATTCAAATTCGGGTAGACCAAAGTTTGAATAGATTAAAATTTGGAGAGAGTAAGAATTTAATTCCAGTAAATTCAGATAGATTTGAAGTTTGGATGAATTAAAATTTTAATAGATTTAAATCTGAATAGAATTAGAATTTAAATCGATTAAATTCGGATGTATTTGCAGATTGGATAGATTAGAATTTGGATAAGATTGAAATTTGAATATATATCAATTTACAAAAGATTAAAATTTGGATAGGATTGGAATTTAAATCGATTCAATTTGGGTGGATTAAAATGTGAACAAATGTGAAATTCGAAGAAATTCAAATTCGGTTGAATCAAAATTAGTACAGAATTGTAACTTGAATTAATTTGAATTCGATTCAAATTCGGGTGGTCCAAAATTTAAATAGATTAAAAATTTTGCAGAATTAGAATTTGATTCCATTAAATACAGATATATTGGAAATTTGGATGAATTAAAATTTTAATAGATTTAAATTTAAATAGGTGTGGAATTTAAATCGAAATTTAAATGGCTTAAATTTATTAATTTAAGTTTTTGAAAGGTTTTGGAATTAAATCGATTCAAATTCGAATTGATTAAAATTTGGACAGAGCTGTATGTTTTAAAATTTGGTCAAAATTGGAGTCCGAATCGATTCTAATTAAGATGTTTTTGAAATTCCGGTGAATTAAAATTTGTACTGGATTAAATCAAATTGAATCACTTTAATTCAGAAAAAACAAATAAATAAGAATTGATATAAATAATCATTGTTTCAGGTACTTTGTATTATGGTACCAAGCACTAGGAGACAATGCGCCAGATCATATTCACCACATGTTTGCATGTCTAGTTCCTGGATTTCCTCCGCGACAACCTTCTCCGTACAAATCAGAAAGAAAAACCGATGGAAAGAATTCTCGAACGACAGGAAAAACAAGTTGCGAGGAAAAAGACAAAAGGGATTTTTATGATACGCAATTGACTGAAGCAGTCTTCCACGATGGATATTCTAATCATGGACCGATAAGTCAAGTTGATGGTGGTCCGATTCTTCCACCTCAAAGTGGAGAAAAACCTCTTGATAATGAAACCGTTCAATTTTTAGAAGCTTTATTGGAATTCATGGTGACTCAGGTACAAAATCTTTATTATTTTCTGCCCAAAAGAGAAAATTTTTTGAAATTATAAAAAAATAATCATATAAAATTTGTTTATTAATTTTAGGTGGTGAAAGTAGAATGGAGAGATAAACACACTCGTCAGTACAAATCATTTCAGTTTTTGCTCGAGCGATTTAAAGCGACTTATCTTCGTTATATTTGCCCGGAATTTAATGATAATTTTTCTCTTTACAAGCCAAATTTAGAATTGCCAATGATGCGTAAGCCAACTAATCAAAATGACAACTACATTCTTTGTAAAGTAGCGCTTATAAAATGGATTGCGAGCTACACTCACGTTACCAAAAAGGAGGGCCCCTTCGCTCAACTTTCTCAAACGTAATTTCGTAATTTTAAATAATCTATTTTTTATATTAATTTAATTTTGTTAAGTTAATTTTTTTATATTTTTTATTTAAGTTTTTTTTATTAAATAATTTTCTGTACATTATTGAATAATGGTAATTTATTGAACAGGAGAAATTTAGTATAATTTATTAAATTAACGTTTTGTTTCAGTTCAATGTCCAACGACGAAAGCACCGAACCAGATTTACGCCGTGTGTCGGTTCATCAAAATTCGACAGATTCTAATTTACTATCCCCGGAATCGAATCCGAGTCAACACGAAAGTTTGGGACAGGAGGACAGTGCCTTATCGGCAGTGGCCTTAATACGAGAAGTTTTATACGGTAATCGGGATAATGTGAATTTTATTCACGAATTATATCGACAGGCATTTTTACTAGACTTCACGCACGCAGGAGCAATTAGAAAAGCGATTGGCGCTTATAAAGACTGGATACAAATGAACGTAAGATATTTTTAAGTTTAAATAAATTGTAGGTATTTAAATCATTTGATAAATTTAAAGAAGTTTTCATCTATATTTCGCAGGGCTGTAATTGATTAAAATCATGATTTAAGTAAAAAAAAAACTTAAGATTCTCCGGATGTCTAATATTACATGTAAAAAATATCAAACTATAAAAATCCAAGCAATTTGTAGATAAGTCTTGAAAATTTCAATTTTAATATTTTGTTCTTTATAAAATTTAAAAAATTGTGGTAATACAGGTGATTAAAATACCTACTATTTACAAATTTCTGGTATGAAGATATCAAAAAATAGTATTAAATTTTTATATCTTTAAGTCATTATAATTTAAATAAATTCCAAACGTCAATTAACTCATATTACAATTTGTTTCAACTTTTAAATTTCAATTAATTCAAATTTAAATGCATATTAATTAATGCAAAACAATTAAATAATATTAAATGTGACGCGTCGCGAAGAAAAGCACCTATGAAGCAAATCATTTTAGGGTTATGTTTGTGTCAGTTTTGCGTTGATTTAACGTTTTTTATTGATTCTGTAACAGTAACATCAGTTTTTATTAAATACTTTGGATATAATGAAGATTTAAACATTAATAGTTTGTATTGAGAATTGATCCCTTTTGCACATTTTCATTTCAAAAATTACAAATATAACCTAACATTTTTGGCTGCTTAGGTGCTTTTCTTAGCGCCGCGTCACAAATATTTTCCATATTCACAATAATTCTTTTTTTAATTCTTACAATATTTCTAATTTTTCGAAACTGTTTAATTTTTATCTTATAACTTCTTATTATAACAAAATTTTAAGATTTTTTCTTCTTTTTCTTCTTTTACTTTTTTTCCACGTATTTTTCTTTTTATTATAGGATTTGCTTTAATTTTCTTCTTTTTATGCAAATTAATTAATATTATTTTACATAATTTTGTTAATAACATTCACTAAACTTTTTATTTCGTCGAGTTTCTTAACTATTTCCATATTTTTTAAAATTAATTATTCACTCATTCTTTAACAAACTTACTTACATTCTTTCATAAAAATTTTAAATTTTCTTTATTTTTCGAAATTTATTGTTGAACTTGTTTTAAGTGTAATATTATAAAAATGTTTTTGGTTTAATTTGCTTAAATTTTTTTCTTTTTAAAGGATTTTTAAATTTCTTTTGTGCATTTTTTATTTATTTTGAAATAGACCTTATTTTATTTTACTTTTATTAATTTTAATTTTTTTGTAGATTTTAACCAAATTTTATTATTTTTTGTACTTTTTAAATTTTTTTTACAGTTTGTTAGATTAAAGAAAAAACATTTTGGAGAATTTTATTTCTATTTATTTAATTTTCCTCATGTTTCACTACTTTTTTAGTCCTTCCTTGCGTTTTAATTAATTCTTTAATTTTTTCATCATTTTTCCATTTCTTAAAAACATTTTTCCTTCTTTTCAATTGTTTAGTTTTTATCTTATAATTACGAATTTTTGAAAACATTTATTTGATAATTCTATATTATACGTTTTTTTAATTTCTCAATTTTCTATTTTTTTGAAAGCTTTGATTCTTTTATTTTATATTATGTAAATTTAATATTGTACTAAATATTCTCATATAATTTTCCTTCTTCTATTTAATAGAATTTCTTTTCTTTTAAAATTTATTTATATTTTCCAAAATGTTATCCATTCTTCTTTTATACTTTTATTTAATTTGAAAAATAATTCTCGAATTTTTCTAATTTTAAAATTGTGTTCTCTTTAGCAATATATATTTTAATGTTTTGTTAATTATCATGTTATTTATTACTTTAATTTTTAAAAAAATATTCGTAAATAGTTGAATTTTTATATATTTTTATTTCACTGTTTTATTCTCGTGTTTTTTTTCTAATTTTTCTTCATTTCTTTAATAAACTACTTACAAATAAACATTCGGAGATTTTATATACTGATTATATTTTTAAAAATCATGATTTTTATCAGCCCTAAAATTATTATATCTTTAAGTCATTATAATTTAAATAAATAACAAATATCAATCTAATCATATTCCAATTTGTTCGAACTTTTGAATTGTAATATCATTTTTTTATTTTTACAAAATTTTAGAATTCTTTTTTCTTTTACTTTTGATATCTTTATTTATTGTATTTTTTTATTTTAGGATTTTTTTTAATTCTCTACTCTTTATGCAAATTATTTAATATTATTTTACACAATTTTGTTATTTTATAACATTCACGAAACTTTTTATTTTGTTGATTTTCTTAATTATTTTCATATTTTTAAAAATAAATACGCTCATTTTTTTGTAAATTTATTCCATTTATTTTCACATCTTGTCTATTTTTTTTACAAACTTACTTACTTATTCTTACATAAAATTTTTGGACTTTCTTTATTTTTCTAAATTTATTATTAGACTTGTTTTAAGTGCAATATTATAAAAATGTGTTTGTTTCAATTTTCATAAACTTTTTAATTTATAAAGGATTTTTAAATTTCTTTTATGCACTTTTTATTTATCTTTGACACAGGTACGTTTTTATTTTTTATTTTTATTAATTCTAATTTCTAGTAGAATCTTACTTAATTTGTATATATTTTTTGTACGTTTTACATTTTTTTATACAGTTTGTTAGATCAAGAAAAAAAACGTTTCTCCATTTTCATCCTGTTTGTTAAATTTTCTTGTTGTTTCCCAATTTTTGTAGTCCTTCCTTGCTTTTAATTAATTTCTTAATTTTTGTCATCACTTTTCTATTCCTTAGAAACATTTTTCCTTCCTTTAAATCGTTTAGTTTTTATCTTGTAATAACAAATTTTTGAAAAAACATTTATTCGACGCTTTTATATCTTTATTTTTCAAATTTCTTAATTTTCTGCTTTTTTGAAGACTTTTTCTTCTATTTTACATTAATATTATAGAAATTTAATCTTGTTCTAAATATTCTCATTTTAACATCGTTCTTCTATTTTATAAAATTTATTTTCTTCCAAATTTTTTTTAAATTTTCAAAAGTTTTATTCATTCTTTTTTTATTTAATTTGTAAAATGATTCTCTAATGTTTTATTCTTCATTATTTCTTATTAAATGTTCTCAATTTAAAAAATAAACTATTTACAAATAAACATTTGGATATTGGACATACTGATTATATAAAATCAATTTTTGATTTAAATAAAAAAAAATCGATTTACTTCACTTTTAAAAAAAAAAAATCATGATTTTTATCAGCCCTGATATTTTGTAACTGCTAATTGTTCCTAAATAATTGAATTTAATCAATGAAATTAATTTCAATATCCAGGAAATTCCTCCATTCATGTTGGAACCACTAGATGGCCACAGAGAAAAAGATTCAGAAGACTATCATAGAAAAGAGGACGCTGACAAAAGTCCCCAGGAATATCAGAGGCACAATCGACTTAGAAATGATTCTTATTTGGGAGCGATTCATCGAGAAAATTTATTTGTCAGAGCTGGATTGCAAAATGTTCTACAAGTCTTTATAACTCAGGCTTCTAATGTATTTTTCTTGGAATCAGTGGGAGGAAATGCATCGGCAACACTTTTAGAAGAGCAAACAGATAGTTGCAAAAGGGTTTTAAACGTATATCGTTACGTTGTTATGCATACGAGACTAGAACCTTCAACCTGGGAGCAATTGCTCAGGTATAATTTGTTTATACAACTAGTTTAAAAAACCTTTTTTAATTTAAAAATTAATAAACTTGAAAAAAAATTGTAATTTCTAATTTATTAAACAATTAACAATTTCACGTGAAATTTCGATTATTTCAATATAAAAAAGATCTAAAATATTTTCAGGGTATTGTTGCAAATAACATCGCTGGTTCTCAGCGGGAAAAAACGAAAGAATCAAGAAAGTATCGGTGGAAAATTGGCTCCGGCGATTTTTCAGACTCTTATTGTTACGTGGATTAAAGCCAATTTGAATGTTGTTATTTCCACTCAACTCTGGGATCAGTTCCTTCAAGTTTTGACATCATTGACTCAATGGGAAGAGCTGATTCGAGAATGGGCGGTAAGTTTAATTTATAAATGAAAAATTTATCAAATTTTAACAAATAAAGTTCATTTTTCTCGTTGAAATATTCTCTACATTTTTATTTATTAGATTTTGGCAAATATTATGTAGTTTAAACAATACGTAAAAAACAAATTTTATTTGTTTAATAACTTTTAAACAAAATATTATTCAACAAAATTCTCCAAATAAAATTGTAGAGAATGTTGTAAAAAGGAAAATGAGCTATTATTTGTTGTAATTAGATGAAAATTACAGATTTGAACTAGATTTAAAGAAAAAGTATAAAATGTTAAATAATTATTATTTGGCAACAAATTTTAACTCAACGTAATTTTTCCTGAAAAATGTACAATTGGATCTTTTAAAATTTGGTAAAATTGATTTCAATACTATTTTTATTTGGGGTGAAAAAAAAATTGGTTTTAAAGAAATATTAAAAAGAGCAGTTTGAAATACCTAAAATAAGTCATTTTTATTTAAAAGAAAAAAAAGAATAAACTTAGTTTGAAAATAAACTACGAAAGAAAAATAAATTCCTCGATCGTTCTAAAAGTTCCTGGATCTTTTTACAAATTCCCGGTTTTTTCCATCGTCTAATAAATTTTCGTATTTCTCAGATCGACAGACACTCTTCAGAATTTACTAAATAGAATAGTAAATAAAAGAGATTTTTTTCAAAATTGCAGAAAACTTTGGATACATTGACAAGGGTTCTCGCTAGACACGTTTATAATCTAGATTTAAATGATCTACCGCTGGATAGATTAAGCGAGCAAAAATCGAAAAAACGCCGAGGCGTTGGAGGCCGTGCAGCGTCCACGGGAAGCGTTCAACCCCCAAGAAGAGGAAGCGCTGATCAAGAACATAATCAATCTTCCAAAGATTGTACGACAGGTAAAAGGCAGAAATTTACTTTAAAAGAAAAATAATTTTTAAAATTTGTAGTTTAAAAAATGTCAATTGAGATTAAACAAATATTTATTAAAATTTAATAGAAAATATATAAGTAAGTTATAAGGTCAGAATTCGTGAAATCAGCACAGAAAAAAAAGATTTTTCTTTTTTATCGAAATATTCAAAAATGTTAGATTATAAAAATGTTTCTACTAAACGAAAAAACCAACAAAAAAAATGTTTATGAAAGTTATTGCAAAATGGAAATTTTTATCACTTTTTAAATAAAAGCTTATATCTCTTAAATGAATTTATCAATTTAAGTGTACCTTGGACAGAATTAAAAGGCAAATAATATACTTCCACTTGTAGTTCAAAAAATAAAAATTTTATAATTTGTTTAGAAATTGTTTATACGCAATTAATTTTTTTCAATGTTCTGCGCCTTTTAAAAATGGGTAAAAAATATTAAAATACACTTAAAACTCTTTAGCCTTATTTTACTGATTTATTTTATTTTAGAATACTAAACGATAATATCTATTTTCAATCAAACGAATTTGTCATGGAATGCTCCAAAAAAATAATCGCTCATTAATTTATTTTCTCTATGAATTTTGATTCCTTAGAGTTTTCAGTGTATTTTAATATTTTGTACCCATTTTTAAAAGACGCAGAAAATTGAAAAAAATTAATTGTGTATAAAATTTAGGAATTTAATTGAGGAATAGTAAAAATTGAAGAAATTGATTGCAAAATGATAACAATAATAACTGAAAATTAAAGAAAATGATTCAAATTTCAGAAAAATATTTAAAAATCTAGGAAATTAATTAAAGAATAATGAAAATAATAAAAAATTCGAGAAAATATTTGCAAAGTAAAAAAAAATAATTAAAAAAATTGAAGATAATAATTTTAATACGTGAAAAGTAATTGAAAAAATTACAACATATATTTGTAATAAAAGAAAATAATTGCAGAATGATAAAAATAATTGTAAATTAAAAAATTAACTGGAATTTGAGATAAATAATAAAAAAAAATCGAAAATTAATTAAAAAATAATTGAAAATAAAAAAAAGTAATGAAAAAATGACACAAATAATTGAAAATTGAAGAAAATAATAAAAATTTGTAAAAAATAATTGAAAAAATTACAGAATATATTTGATATAAACAAGGCTACTTGAAAAATGATAAAAATAATTTGAAATTAAAGATAATTATGGAAATTTAAGCAAAAAAATTGAGAAAATTACAGAATATATTTGATTTAAAAGAAAGTGATTGAAAATCGAAGAACATCATTTAAATATTTGAAAAATACAACTACAATTTAAAAACAATAGTAAACAAAATTTAATAATTTATAGTTTTTGTAATAAAAATGGATGAATTTGAAGAAAAAAATTGCAACTTAAAATACAAAAATCATATTTTGTAAAAAAAAATTGAAAAATGACGAAAGAAATTGAAAAATTATTAGTAAATAATTAAATTAATTTGATATTGAAGGAAATAATTAAAACTGAAAAAGTTTTATTTGAAAAAATTAAAGAAAATAATTTAAGCTTTCGGAAATTGAATTTAAAATTTAGGGAAAAATTGAAAAATAATTAAAATAATTAGAAATTGAAGAAAATTTTTGAAAAATGATAAAAGTAGATTAAATTTGTAGCAAATTATTGAAATCATACATAGTAGAAAAGAATTGTTAAAAATCGAAGAAAATTTTAAATAATTTCAAATTTACTATTCTCAAAGCGTGGTTTAATTACATTAATCAAAGAAATTTCAGATTAATTGAAATTCAAAGAAATTAAAATTGTTATAAGTTATAAACTTGACAAAATTTTACGTAAGTGGCAAATGTTTTAAAATTTTTAAAAATTTATAAATAAATTATGAAAACAAATTTCTTTTTAAATTTTCCAACAGAAAGTGGAAGTTTCTTTTATTCCTTTTTATTCTATCCAAGGTTCACTTAAATCGGTAAATTCATTTAAGAGATATATAAGCTTTTATTTAAAAAATATTAATGTCCATCTTTAAACATTTTTTGTTTTCTTTTTATTTATTTATATTTTTTTCATTTTTGTTTCTTAATTTTCTATTTAAAATTTTTCTCTAATTGTGTTATTTTTACGCAAATTACTTTAATTTAATTCGTTTTAAGGAGAAATTGGACACCTACTCGAGAAAAGATTATGTTTAAATTTATTATTTTGCTTTTTAAAATAGAAAAACTAATTTTGTATTTAATTTTATTTAGACAAATTGTCACAAATTTAATTTTAAACAAAATGAACCTTTAAAACTAATAATTTGATCAAAATTAAAAATTTTTGACGTTCAGAAACAAATTTATATTCAATCCCATTTCTGTAACAAAAACAAAAAAAATTTATTTTTATCAAATTATGAGTTTTGTAGGTTTATTTGGTTTGAAATTAAATATACCACATTTTGTCTAAATAAAATTAAATTAAAAGTTAATTTTTCTATTTCAGAAACCAAAATAATTATTTCAAACATAACCTCTACTTGAGTAGGTGTCCAATTCCTTCTTAAAAATTTTCATTTCGCAATAACTTTTGTAAAAAAATTTTAAAAAATTTCCCGTTTGGTAGAAAAATTTTTTGTATCTAACATAATAATTTTTTCAATATATCCATAAAAAAGAAAAATCTTTTTTTTTCTATGTTCGCTGATTTCACGAATTCTGACCCCATACTTTGTATTATTATTTATTTTACTATTATTATATTAATGTTTATATAAAAAAATACTCTCAACTTTAATATTTTCAGATCATCCATTCCGAGAATTGCGAAAAGTTCGTCCATTGCCACGAAGTGTGAGTGACAACAGCTTATACATAGGAAAATCTCGAGCAAAATCTCACAGGCATCGACATCAAACTATCTCATCAGAAATTCCTAGTGAGTTTTCAAAATTTGAAAACTTAAATCTTTATTGTTTTATTCATACTCTGTTGTATGTTTATTTCATTAATATTTTATATATTATTTTCTTATTTTCTCAATGTATTTTCGTACTTTATTTTTCTTTCTGCATTTTTCTTTTTGTATTTTTCTCATTTTCTTTTTTTCTTATTATACTTTTCTTATTATATTTTTCTTATTTTACTTTTCTTATTTTACTTATTCTAATCTTAAATCCTCTTTTATTACAATTTTCTCGTCCCCAACTTATTATACTCATCTCATTATTGTCTCCTGCGTAAATCGTAGCGAATTTCATTCATTCGAAGCCGTTTTATATTTGTCCCAAGTGTCAGCTTTATATATCATAATCTTTATTTTTCGCTTTTGTTCTGAGTGAGTTAAAAATATCCTTATTCGTGTAGTAGCGCTTTAGAGCCAGCGAGTTTTCGTTTCTAACAACTCATCTAACAGTCGAGTGCTTAAAAAGTGCTTTTTATCAAAAGTTTCAAGTTTTTTGTAACAGACTTCTCTAACTTTTTTTTTTTTTTTTCTTAATTTTTCTTTTTTCCTTATTTTTAATCCAATATGTTGAATTGTGCTTGCTGTCTTTTTGTCAACTAAAAACAATCGTTTTCCTCGCGTGCAGTTCTTCCCTTGTCCATAGAACAAGACATGGCCAGACTTTTAGCAAATAGTTCTGACACCTCAAGTGGAAAAAGATTGCTCAGCAGACGTGCCAAATCTTTGGAGAGTGTTATCATGGTAGATAGTGAACCCTCGTCTCCACGTTGTCCATCTCCTACACCGAGCAGTGGAGTCGATAGTAACAAGGATAGTCCAATTCAAATTGAAAATATTGATGGTAGCAGTATTGGTACGTATTTGTTTTTTACGCTTTTTGGAAATTCATCTGCGACTTGTGCTTCTTGGGTTTACTACTATTTAAGCTTCGCTAAGTTATGTATCTAAAGTTCCAAAATTAAAAAAAAATTCTTTTTCTTCCCCTAGAAATACTAAATTAATATTTTATACTAAAAACATATTTTTCAAGTATTTTAAAAGTGATTGTGACGGGAAGAGAAAAATATTTTTTAATCTGGAACTTCAGGTACATGGCTAAATTTTCAATTTGGATTAAATTACTTGGGTTTGATTTTGAAAAAATGTGGGATAATCAATTTAAATTTTTTTAGAAAATATCTGAATTAAAATTTTAAAAATTCAAATTAAATACCTAAATCTAAAAAGCAAGGATTAATTTCTTTAGGTAAAATTCATTTTGATGCATGTGTGAAAAATTGAAGTGTGGATTTTTTATTTCGAATCTTCATGAGTTTATAACAAATTTGTATCATTTACTAATTTTTGCTTGAAACACACGAAAAACCTTTTGCATTTTGTGTTCTACCAAAATTCAAACTTGTTATCTTTGATTTAGTGCGAATCCTTTTTTCAATGTACTCTATATTTTCTCTTTTTATTTCTAGATCGAGGTGAGAAAATATTATAAAAATTAGACACATAATCGAAATTACTTTTTAAAATTGAACATTTTTTAAAATCTGGTAGTAATTTATAATTATGGTACAAATGAAATTTTTAGTAAATTATGAATGTGTAATATATAAATTGAATAAAAATTGTTAGTAATTTAAAATTGTAGTATGTAAATTGAATAAAAACTGGTATTTTGATTAGGAATAAATTATTATTTATATGATCTTAATTAATATTCACAGATACGAATGACGCATCGGAGAAAAGATCAGTTATGGCAGGAGGTGGTGTTCGAGGATGGTTGCCAGATGTCGCAGTGGTTTTGTGGAGACGAATGTTATCAGCTCTAGGAGATGTGAATAATATCGAGGATCCTGCTCTACATGGTCAAGTTATGGATTATCTTGTGCAACTTACGCAAACTCTAATGAAAGTAAGAAAAATAATTCTTAAAATAAGAATAAATGTAGTAGGAAAAAAAGTGCAGAGATAAGAAAAGTTAAATTAATTAATTTAATTTTTGTTAATTGTTTAAGATTCGACTAAATCAGGGAGTTTCCGGTGATAATCAAGCTACCCCACCAGCTCCGGAATTGATTCCACCTCTGACAGTGATAGCTCCTTGGTGTTTTAAGGTAATTAAAAATAATATGCTGATCTTTATTACAGGGATTTAAATCACTTTGATTTAAATCATTGGGGCATTTACATTACAATCATGATTTAAATAAAAAAAAACTTCACAATTCTCCAGAGGTCTAATTCTCAGGGCATGAACCAGTAAAAATACGGACTTTACGGAACAAAAATTAAAAATTACGGACCATTTATGGACCAATTACGGATACAAATTTTATATTTTGAAACTCTATTTTCAGTAAGATGCAATTAATAAAAAAAATAGAGTAAAAAAGTAAAAGGGAATTGTGCTTTTTATATTAAAAATATTTTATTTCCTTGAAAAATAGAGAACACTTTATTAATATTAGATAGAAAAATATCAATCAGTCTTAGCCAAATAAAAGAATATTTCTTTAACCCATCACTAGCTAAGACCAATTAACAATAATTAATCTTAAATAAATTAGAGAAGATATCGATCTATCCAAGTCAAAAAGCTAAATTTATGTAGAATTTTAAAAAAGTTGTTCTCTAAGAATTTTTTTCTCAAAAGCATTAAATAAATGTAAACATTTTAATTAAAATAAATATAATGATTTAAGTTACAATAAAGAGTATTTAAATATTTAAATTAAAATACATATAAATATTTTTTTGTAAGAAATCAAATGCTTTAACAAAATTTGTTTTTATTTTTTTTTTTTACTATCATAACGCTTATCAATAAATATGCCATAAGTTATATTTTTTATATATTAATTTTGCAAAAACTGAACATTAATTTTTATTTTATTTCACCTGATCTTAAAAAAAAAAAAAAAAAATCTAAAGCAGTTTCTGAAACAAATTAAAAAACGTCAATTTCGGAGACATCACTTCCTCTGTTAGAATATTTTTTTGGTTTTTATACAATTTATTTACAAATGTAATAAAAATGCATTTAATTATATCAAAAAGATTTCAGTAATAGACATATTACCTTGTTTATTTAGATACATACCATTATAGATTAAAATATTTTAATAAAATAAATAAATTTAAAATAAAATGTGTTTTTTTTAAATAAAGAAATAAATAATTGACTGACAGATCCGGTCCTTATTGTTTAAATTTTACAATTTGTCAAAATTAATTTGTGCAATGATTAAATTAATATTTGTAAAAATTCATTATCATTTAGTCCTTGGGTCTGGGAAAATATTATTGATAACTTAATTTTAAAATCTAATTGTCCAAATATTTAATTAATAATTTAAGTTTCATTTTGCTTACTTACTGCACTGCTATAAACGGAAATCTAAATAAATAAATTCTTCAAATAATTCTAGATTATTTAAAATCTGAATTAATTAAAAACGTTAAAAACATATAATTATTAGTAAAGTCGTGGCTAAGTTTTTGTTTCATCAATTAGTGAAAAATAAGTAATTATTAGTAAAATTAAATTATAATTATTAGTAAAAATGTAACTAAAAAATAGTCAAAATTTGACTAATTGAATTAGTGAACAAAATGTTACTAAAACATTAGTTATTTCGACTTAACCTGAAGATGAATTTGACTAATAGTTAGTTATTTTTAACTACATAATTAGTAAAAATATAACTATTTGAATTAGTGACTTGAGTTTTTGCTTTCAAATTAGTTAATTTTAACTAATTCAGATTTAGAGAGTAAACAAATTACGGACTTTACGGACTTTTTTTTAAACAGACTTTTACGGATTACAATTAAATTTACGGATTTTTACGGGACTTATGGACCTAGTTCGAGCCCTTAATAGTACATGTAAAAACTCACAAAACAATTTAAAAAAAAAACAGAAATCTGTGGATTAATCTTGAAAAGTACAATTTTAATATTTTATTCTTCATAAAATTTAAAAAATTGTGCTAATACAGATGATCAAAATCCCTACGATTTACAAATTTTTGGTATGAATATAGCTAAAAATAGTATTAAATTTTTATATCTTTAAGTCATTATAATTTAAATAAATTCCAAGTAAATTCACAATTAAACATTTTTATTATTTTCCTTATTCACAATTTTTTTTTTTAATTCTTCTAAGATTTCTAAGAAATTTCTTTTTTCGAAACTGTTTAATTTTTATCTTATAATTTCTTACTTTTACAAACTTTTAAGATTTTTTCTTTTTTTACTTTTGATTTTTTTTAAAGTATTTTCCTATTTATTTTAGGATTTTTTTTGATTTTTTTCTTTTTATTCAAATTATTATTTAATATTATTTTACATAATTTTGTTATTATAACATTCATTAAATTTTTTATTTCGTTGGTTTCTTAATTATTTCCATATTTTTAAAAATAAATATACTCATTTTTTTGTAAATTTATTAAATTTGTTTTTATTGTCTATTTTTTTGCAAACTTACTTATTCTTAACTTACTTACTTTTGGAATTTCTTTATTTCTCTAAATTTATTGTTAGACTTGTTTTAAGTGTAACATTATAAAAATATTTTTGGTTTAATTTTCCTCAACTTTGGTATTATTAAGGATTTTTATATTTCTTTTGTGGACTTTTTATGTATCTTTATATACATTTTTATATTTTATTTTTATTAATTCTAATAAAATTTTTTGTACTTTTTACATTTTTTTACATTTTGTTAGATTAAGAAAAAAACATTTCTCCATTTTTTTTCCTATTTATTTCATTTTCTTGTTGTTTCACAATTTTTTAGTCCTTGAATTTTAATTAATTCTTTAATTTTTGTCATCATTTTTCTATTTTTCAGAAACATTTTTCCTTGTTCTTTTAATTTGTTTAGTTTTTATCTTATAATTACTAATCTTTGGAAACATTTATTCCATGAGTTTATCTACATTTATAAATTTATAAATTTTCTACTTTTTTTAAAACTTTTATTTTTTTATTTTATATTATGTAAATTTAATCATTTACTAAATATTCTCATTTTAACATCGTTCTTCTATTTCATAACTTTTTTTTATTTCTTTCTTTAGAAGGTGCTAAATTTGTTTCTAGCAACATTTTAGATTTAAAATCTACAGTTAAAAAAAAATTGTTCGGCAAATTTTAGAATTTTTAATTTTTTCTTTTAAGTCAAAAGTTCTTTATATTCATACGTAATTTTGTTCAAATTTGCAGAAAAAGAGAGTAAAAAAATTGGCAATAGAAAATTTCACCGGTGCCTCCTCTTAAAATTTTCAAAAATTTTACTCATTTTTTTCTTCAATTTGTGAAATATTTCTCTAATTTTTCTAATTTAAAATTTTTGTTTTCTCTTTAGATATTTAAACCTTTTTTTAATTATTTAATTTATTTTTTTAATTTAAAAAAAATGTCCGTAAATAGTTGAATTTTTTGAAAAGAGTTTTTACTTTTTATTATATTTTTATGTCACTGTTTCATTCTTGTGTTTTTTTTTTTTAAATTTTTCTTTTTTTTTTTTAATAATGTCCATGACTATTTTTATTAAAAAGAAATTTCTTATTTTTTTAATAGACTGTTTTCTTATCTTTTTACGTTTTTATGCTTTTTTTACAATTTATTATTTTTCCGTTACTTTTACCTAGTTTTCTTAATTTTGAGATTATATATGAATTAGAAGATATTTTCTTGAAATTTTCTCATTTATTCGTCATAATATACTTACAAAAAAAAAAGATTTCTAATATTTTTTTTTACAAAATTATGATTTTTATCAGCCCTGTTTTATTAGTTATTGTTCTGTGGTTTGTTTTTTTGAAACAAGTTTCTTCCAAAGAAACCCAAAGTTGAAATTTATTGTTTCAATAAAAGAGAATAAGAAATGGAGAAATTCTTTAATCCTTTAATCCTTGGTATAATATCTTTTGTAAAAAATTTTAAAAGAAAGATAATGTTTTTTGTAATGTCTAATGTTTTAATTATGTGTTTTATTTAACTCGCTAAGATTGATAATTTTTGTTACTAATATAATATTTTTTCTGTTTTAGGCTATTCAACTGCCACCGCAATTTGAAGTAGGAAAATTAGCAGCTTATCGTTTAATTTGTCTCTTGACGATTCAACCGCTTGATATCAGTTTACCAAAATCACATTTAACCCTTTTTTATCGAGCTGTTCATAACGGAATTTCCAGCAATGACACTAAAGTTCTTCATGCTCTTGTTAAATACACAGGACCCAGATTATTCAGTTTAAATCTTCCTGGCTCGAGTCTTTTGATCCTGGATTACATTCAGGCCGCAAATGTTATTCTCAGCAGTCAAGATCTTGAGGTAATAATTTCTTTAATTCGTAAAAATTTGTATTTTTTCCGTACCATTTTATTATTTTATATTTTATTATTTCGTACTATTTTACAAATTTATATTACTCTTAAAAATCTGCACGAGAAAAAACTTCCAAGATCTTTCATCATAAATTCATTGAAATAAATTTTTTCAGGCACCGAGAATGGAGGCAGTTTCAATTCTTGGATCATTATTATCTTTGCCAAGCACGGCATCAAAGTTACCAGTTTTGCAACCAGACAGATCGGACATTTTAACAACAACTTGTCCCTTTGCAAAGGTTTGAACTTTTTGTCCTTTTTTTTCATGAATAAAAGGAAATTAGTCCTTGTAAAATATAGATCTTCAAAATAGATTTTCAGAACAAATAAATCTCTAAAAGATACTTTTTTTTATTCAATATTTCAGGATCATATCGTATCGATTTTAATGCGGAGTTGTAAACGAGAACCGACTGGCGTTGCGAGATGTATTGCTCTTTCCAGCATCGCAATGTTTGTTTATCGAGAACTTTCCAACAAATCTCAACACCGATCTGTTCCAGAAGCCATAATGATGCTTCTTCTTGCGCTCAGAGTAAGTCTGAAAAATAATTTTTATATATTACATTCAATTGAAGGATGAACTTGCGATTAAGATGATTTTTCAAAATAAATTACATTTACAGATGTTTCAAATTAATAGATAATTACTAGTCATCTCATACATTTATATTCAGGGTGTCTACTAACCGGGAAATAACCGGGAATTTTTCGTCAAACCGGGAATTTTTTTTCTGGACTAACAAATTTGACTAATATATCAATTTGTTTTATAAATAAAGATGGTAACTTTATGCATTTTGAACCAATCTGATTATGCGTTTAAATGTTGTGTAATTATGCGACAATTATACAATTGAAAAATAAAAAATATACATTAAAAATTAAAAAATAATATAATATATTCTCATGACATATAAATGTTTGTCTACCTTTTTTTTCTTAACGCTAACAATACCGCAGAAACAATAAATGACTTTAAACATGAAAATGTCAAAATATTATGAAAAAATGTGAATAGAACTTCAGTTTTTTTATTAGACCGTACATTGCATAATAGTTTATATAATTGTGAGCAATTTTATTGTATGCTTTCAATTATCAATTATTTTCATCATGTTTCAATTATTTTCTTCGATATGCAATAATTCTCGGCTTTTTTCAATTATCGATTACGTTCTTGAAGCTTCAATTAAATTCTTCAATTATTCAACTATTAATTATTCTTTTTATTCTATTAATTGTTCTTTTCAATTTTCAATTAATTTCTTCAACTCTCAATTGTTTTCTTCAATTTCCAATTATTTTCTTCCATTTTGAATTATTTTCAAATTATTTCTTCATTTCTCAATTATTTTCTTCGGTTTTCTACTATTTTCTTCAATTTCCAATTATTTTCTTCAATTTTCAATTATTTTCATCAATTTCTAATTAATTTCTTTATTTCTAAAATATTTTCTACGATTTTCAATTATTTTAATCAATTTTTAATTATTTTCTTCAACTCTAAATTTTATTTTTTGCAATTGCTAATTATTTGATTCAAATTCCAATTATTTTCATCAATTTTTTTTCAATTATCATTTATTTATTTCACATCTCAATAACTCCTCCATTTTTCAATAATTTTCTTCTATAATCAATAATTCTCAGCTGTTTTAAATACTTCTTTTTCAATTTCAAATTATTTTCTATAATTCTGAATTATTTTCTTCCATTTTGAATTATTGTCATTAGTTTCAAAGTATTTCTTCATTTCTCATTTATTTTCTTCGATTTTCTATTATTTTCTTCAATTGCCAATTATTGTCTTCAATTTTCAATTATTTTCATCAATTTCTAATTAATTTCTTTAATTCTAAAATACTTTTTACGATTTTCAATTATTTTCATCAATTTTTAATTATATTCTTTAGCTCTCAATTATTTCCTTCAATTTTTAATTATTTAATTCAATATTCAATAATTCTCGACTTTTTTCAACTATTTATTTTCAATTATCATTTATTTATTTCACATCTCAATAACTTCTCCATTTTTCAATTATTTTCTTTTATAATCAATAATTCTCGGCTTTTTTTTATATTTTTTGTCAATTTCCAATTATTTTTTACAATTCTCAATTATTTCCTACCATTTTTAAATTATTTTCATTAGTTTCAAATTATTTTTTCATTTCTCAATTATTTTCTTCGATTTTCTACTATTTTCTTCAATTTTTAATTAGTTTCATCCATTTTTAATTAATTTCTTTAATTCTAAAATATTTTCTAAGATTTTCAATTATTTTAATCAATTTTTAATTATTTTCTTCAACTCAAAATTATTTTTTTCAATTGCCAATTATTTAATTCAAATTTCAATTATTTTCTTCAGATCTCAATTATTTCCTTCAATTTCTAATTATTTAATTCAATATTAAATAATTCTCGACTTTTTTCAACTATTTTTTTCAATTTCCAATTATTTCTTACAATTCTCAATTATTTTCTACCATTTTTAAATTATTTTCATTAGTTTCAAATTATTTCTTCATTTCTCAATTATTTTCTTCGATTTATTACTATTTTCTTCAATTGCTAATTATTTTCTTCAATTTTCAATTATTTTCATCAATTTCTAATTCATTTCTTTAATTCTGAAATATTTTCTACGATTTTCAATTATTTTAATCAATTTTTAATTATTTTCTTTAACTCTAAATTATTTGTTTCAATTGCCAATTTTTTTATTCAAATTTCAATTATTTTCATCAATTTCTAATGGAATTCCATTCTTCAATTTTCAATTGTTTTTTCAATATTCAATAACTCTAGACTTTTTACGATGATTTTTTTTAAATTCTCAATTATTTTCTTCAATTTCCAATTTTTTTCTTAAATTTCAATTATTTTCTTCAATTTTCAATTATTTTTTCATATTTCTTTCAATTTCTCAATTTCTTTGAATTTTCAATTTCTTCTCATTTTCTTCAATATTCAACAATTCTCAACTTTTTTAAATTAATGTTTCTTTTTCAATTTTAATTTAAATCGATAATTTTTAAATTATTATTACCAATTCGCAATTATTTTCGTCGATTTCTAAACTTTTCTGCTGTTTTCAAATATTGTCTTCAATTTTTAAATACTTTCTTTAATTTTCAATTATTTTATTTATTTATTTATATAAACGGGCAAAAAAACAAAAAAGAGCCCCTTCGTACACTGGGTACTAACAATTTTCTTTTATTTTGTTCAATTTTCAATTATTTTCTTTAATTTTTAATTATTTTGTTCAATTATCGATAGTTTTTTTTCAATATTCAGTAATCTCGACTTTTTTCAATTATTTTTTTTCAATTATCAGTTATTTATTTTATGTTTTAAAACCTCCTTCAATTTTCAATAATTTTCATGTTTTCAATTTAATTGTTCAATTATTTTTTTCAATTCTCAATTAATTTCTTTAAATAACAATTCTATTCTTCAATTTTTAATGTTTTCTTCAATATTAAATAATTCCTGGCATTTTTCATTTTTTTTAGTTATAAATTATTTTCTTTTTTTATCAATCCAATTGTTCAGTAATTTTCTTTAATTCTCAATTATTGTATCCGAATTTCAATTTTATTTCTCCATTCTCTATTGTTTTTTTTTTCTTTTTTAATATTCAATAATTCTGTGTTTTCTCGATTTCAATTTCATTATTTAATTTTCAATTTATTTCTTCAATTTTGAATTATTAACTTAAATTTTGAATTATTTTTTTTGATTTTCTATCTAATTGGCCAATTTTCAATTATATTTTTTGAATTTATTAACCATTGTTCAATTTTTTCGTTTATTGTTCAATTGTCGATTAACATTTCCTTCTTTTTCATTTTATTTCTAATTGTCAAATATCTTTGTCATTGTTCAATTATTTCTTTCCATTACTAATTATTTCTTTTCATTATTAATTGTTTCTTTTAATTCTTAATTATTATTTCTTGTAAAGTTTAATATTTAATTCTTCAATTCTCAATTATTTTCTTTGAATTTCAATTATTTTCTTCAATTATCAACTGTTATCTTCAATTTTTTTAGCCATTTGTAGGTCTATTTATACTTAAAATAAAATTTAAATTAACAAAAATAAAAACCTGGGAAAAATAGAAACAAAAACTGGGAAATGACCGGGAATTTTGTGGGTCGAAATTAATAGACACCCTGAATATTGTTATTTAAGTTCAAATCAATTTGTAAAATATCTCAGTCCAAGTTCAACCTATGTGGTCAAGGTTTTTAAAAAAATTTGCACGAGTCACGAGTGAAAATAATTTTCAAACTTGTTTTGCACGCTTTTTGGAAAATTTAATTATTTAAGCAAAAGGTGGTAGGGACGCTTTAATGTTAGTGCTATTAGTGTTCCATTGGATCAAATAGTCGAAGGAAACGACAAGCTGCTCGACGCAAGGACAAATTCCATTTTCTTCTTGCTAATCAGGTACAGAAAGAATCGGAAGTTTGATTATTATTTATATTAAATCTTTTCAGTGTCGTCCGTCTTCGTTCTCAGAGTATCTATAAACGTTTTCGCCTAATAACGCTCAGCATACTGGAAACTAACACAATTTTTATTTTCCTCTTTTAGTTGATTGTAGTATTGAAATTTTCAATATTGAAAGAGTGTTTGCCTGAATGATTTGCAAAAATCTCTAGCGACTTAACAAATGAAAAATCTAAATCTTTTTTATGTATATTGACTGATAAAATATTCTCAACTGTCTCCTTGTTGAAAAAATATCAAAATGAGCTTAAGCAAAAAATTTCTAGCGCCTTGTATTTTACAAAAAATTTATTCTGTCATTTTTTCAGACAACTCACGCGACAGTGGCTCAAGTAGCCTGTGACTGCCTTCTTCTACTTTGCGACAAAGCAGATATTTTACTGGAATTGTACCCAAATATGCCGGCCAAAATAATTCAGGTAAACGGGCAAATTTTAATTATTGATTTTTAATAAATTATTTATTGTTAAATTGTAATTATTTATATTATTAGTAAATGTGAATTTCTCTCATTATTAAATTATTAAAATTATTATTATTATTATTGATTTTAGAACTTATCAGAAACTTTGGGTCGAACTACGATACCAGAACGACGAAGTACTTTAACGATATCAATGCTTTTTTGTTTGGGAGAATGGGCAATGCATCTTGGTCCCAATGTACTTCAGCAAATTTTTCAAGGAAAATCTCTTCTTCAGACTCTATTTACGGTGAGTTTATTTTAAATTCCAAAAAATATAATTTTAACTGAATTAAAATTAAGTAATATTATTTTTTTGTTCAGGTTTTGGACAATATTATACAAAACAAGACTGGGAAAATATTTCAAGAAACAAAAAACAGCGAGTTTGAGGATTTCGATCCTAACATCACGTTTGACAATTTGGCATATGAATCGTCTTCGAAATCTCCGCGAAGAGGAAATTTTCAATCTGTGCAACTGGCAGCGAAAATGGTACGTTTGTTTTTTAATAAAAGGGTTTCTAGCGACTTTTGGAAAAAAAATTCATGGTAATAAAAAAATTATATCAAGGTCCAGTTAATAATAATATCTGAATAAACTTTTAAACTGGAAAAATAATTAGAAAACTATTTAGAAAATAATTGAACTTAAAGAAAAATGGTAAAACAATAACGCAAATTAATTGAAAATTCAATATCTTAAGAATTCCATCGAATATGAGTTCGTACAAATAAAATTTATGCCAAGTAAAGATTCGGGTAAATAGAAATTCTGGTGTTTGAAAATTCAGGGTTGCTACGGACCTGGAAAACCTGGAATTTTTTTGTAGTCAGGGAAAACCTAGAATACCTGGAAAAATCATGGAATTTTATAAAATGTTGTTTTAAAAAATTAATTTAATTAACTGCTCTTTTTTTAACGCATTTTTTTGTCAATTGTCAATTATTTTCCTCATTTCTCAACTATTTTCTTTAATACTGTTTACTTATTTTCGTCATTTATCAATTTTTCATTTGTTTATTAAATATTTTCTTCAATTTTCAATTATTTTGTTCAATATTCAATAATTCTCGCCTTTTTTCAGTTATCAATTATATTTTCAAATTTCAATACAATTCTTCAATTTTCATACCTTTCCTACAATTTTTTCTATAATTTTCTTTAGCTTCTAATTAACAATTTAATTTTCTCCTTCAATTTTATAATTATTCTTGAATTTTTTCAATAATTTTGTTCTGTTAATTATTTTCGACATTTGTAGAATTTCTTTTAACTGTCAAGTATATCCCTCAATATTTAATTATTTTCGTCATTTTGTAATTTCTCCTTTAATTATCAATTATAACCTTAAAAATTTAATTTAATTCTTTAATTTTCAATTTATTATTTTCTTCAAATTTCAATTCCATTTTTCAGTTTTAAATTAATTATTTTGATATTAAAAAATTTCTCGACATTTGTCAATTATTCCTTTCAATTATCAATGTTTCCTTAATTTTAAAAATTTCAATTATTTAGTTTAAATTTAATATTTAATGTTGAATTTTTTAAATTAGTTATACCAATTGTATGTTTATATTTATAGCCATTTTTGTTTTCAATTGTCAAATATTTACTTTACTTTTCACATATTTTCTTGAATTTTGCAATTTATTTTTTCAATTTTTAATTATTTTTTCAATTCTTAAATATTTTCTTTAATTTTCAATTGTTTTTATCGATTTTCAATGACTTCCTCAATATTCAATAATTCTTGGATTTTTTCAATCATTTTTTTCACTCATAAAAATTGTTTTAAAATTTCAATTTAATTACTCAATTCTAGAACTCTTCAATTCTCAGTTATTTTTTTCAAATTTTAATTCCACTTTTCAATTTTTAATTATTTTCTTTAATATCAAAACATTTTCACTTCTTTTCTAGTATTTATTTTATTATCATTAAGTTTCTTTAATTTTAAAGACAATATTGTTTAATTATTGAATTTAATTTTTAATTCCATTTTTCAGTTTTCGATTGTTTTCTTCTATATTAATTAATTTTGGTCTTTTTTCAATTACTATTTTCCATTTTTTAATTATAATCTTTAAATTAAAATTCCATTTTTCAATTTTCAATTATTTTCTTTATTTTAATAATTTTTTCGATTTTCAATACAGTTGTTCAATTTGCATTAATTTGCAACAATTAGTCTTATAATTTTCTTTAGTTTCCAATTTACAATTATTTTCTTTAAATTTAATTTTTCTTGTTGAATTTTTGCTATTATTTTTTTTAATTGACTATTAATCTAGTGATTTTTCGAATTTTGTTTTCAATTGTTAATTATTTTCGTCATTTTTCCGATATTTTCTTCAATTTTTCAATCATTTCTTTCAATTATTAATTATTTTCCACAATTTTCAATTATTTCCTATAATTTTTTCAATTATTTTGTTTTGTTGTCTATTAATCTAGTCAGTTTTCAAATTTTGTTTTCAATTTTTCATTATTTTCGTCATGTTTTCAATTATTTCCTACAATTTTATAAATTCTCATTTATTCTTTTTATATGTTATAATTATTCTGTAACTTTTCAATTATTTCGTCATGTTCTCGAATATTCTCTTCAATTTTCGTGTTTTATTTTTAATTGAAAATTATTTTCCTTATTTCTAAATTATTTTCTTCAAAATTTAATTATTTTGTAATATATTTTTTTCCCTTAAAATTTCCATTCAATATTTCTTCAATTTTCAATTATTTTCTCCAATTCTCAATTATTTTCTTGAAACTTCAATTCCATTTGTCAACTTTCAATTATTTTCTTTAATATTAAAAATTTGTGACCCTTTTAAAATTATTTTTTCATCTATCAATAAGCTGCTTTAATTTTAAATTCATTTGTTCACTTATTTTCATTAAACTTAAAATATATTTTAAGTTAACAAGAGAAAAAACCGGGAAAAATAGGAACTAAAACCGGGAAAACCGGGAAATGACCGGGAATTTTGTGGGACGAAATTAGTAGACACCCTGTATATTTTCCTTAGTTTTTCATTTTCCAATTATTCAATTTAAATTTAATATTTATTGTTAAATTTTATTCAATTATTTTAACTAATTGTGTATCAGTATAGTAATTTTTTCTTTCAATTTTAAATTATTTATGTTATTATTCAGATATTTTCTAAAATTTTCCAATTATTCAGAATATTGTCCAACTATTTCTTTTAATTATTAATTATTTTCTTCAATTTTTTAATTCTAATTTATTCTTTTAACATTTTATAATTATTCTTAACCTTTTCAATTATTTCGTTCTATTGTCGAAATAGGTAATGATGCACCTAATCAATCATCTGGGACATTTTCCAATGGGAATCGGTGCGGCACGTTTGTCATCTTTGGTCGTGGAATTGGACGACGTTCCAGGAATAGACAGCGATGAACTTTCTTCGGCAGTATTTCAAGCACCAAATATCCAAATGCTGATGCTTTCTAGCTCTGTTATAATGTCCCTAATAGAATTAGAAACTCTGGATGCACCAGGAGGTGGTGTCACTGCTGGATTGACGACAGCTCCGTGTATGGTGAGAGTTCTTTTAAGGGATTTAACAGGAAAAGCGTCTTGGGACAGTTCCATTTTATACAATCAGCCCACGAGTGATGAAGACATAATAATGCCGGGAATAAAATCAGGTACAATTGCCAGAAGATGAATTAAACAACGATAAACTTTATTTTAATTACCCGCTTATTTTCGAATAAATCTAATAAATAATCATTTTATTATTAGTAAAATAATTTTTTTTCTAGTCGATTGGGGATTAAGAGCGGAAAAAGAAGAGTTACCGAGTGTTTTACCAGCTCTGAGTTGTCCTCCACGACACACAATGAGACACCGAGAACCGCATATTTTGCCTACTTTTGCAAACGCAGCTAGTGATATGGATAATTTGGATGATGTGAGTTAAACAATTTTAATTAGTAATTGATAAGTACAGTTCGAAAATTTAGTTAATTTTTAATTAAGAATGGAAATTTTGTTTGGATAACTAATTAAGTTTATTTTTTTATAGAAGGATGAAAAAAGATGAACAAAAATGAAGTCATTCGGACAATATAATGATTTTCTCTTCAGGAAATAAAGGATTCCTCTAATTGTGAAGTCATTCCTTTCTGTACACATATTTTATAATTTAAAATTATTCTTAATGTTCGATAATTTTGTTTCTTTTATTTTATATATATATTTTTTTTATATGTGCTATTATTTTTTATGTGTGTTTTTGTGAAAAAAGAAGTTTTACAAAAAAGAATGACAATTATAAATTTCATAGCGTTTCTGACTCTGAACACTGGTTTCCTTTTTTATATAAAATTTATTGACGACTTCGTATTAATTATTATAATATTATTAATATTATTTATTATTATTATTGTGACGACTGAAATTCTTCATGAATTTATGTTCTTGTTTATGCTTTAATTACTGACTCTCTGAAGAGGAAATCATTTAGATTTCGAAACGTCGGGAAAATTTTTAAGCATTAAACTACATTGTCCGAATGACTTCATTTTTGTTCATCTCTTTTTATCCTTGTATCAAAAAATAAATACCTACTCGGACGTAAAAGGTTGATAATAATAAAAAAGTTTAATTAATTTTCTTCTGAATTCTTGAATTTTTATTTCAGTTGCTTCAGTATATTGGACACACGAGTCCGGAAGTGCTGACAAATCCGGAACTGGCTCTAAATGCACCTGCAAATTCACCACAGGGCCAACATCTTGAAAGCGAGACGATTGCCACGATTCTCAGTCAACGAAACGCTGAACGCGAACATATTAATAATTGGGACCAGCACATCAGGTTATTATCAAAATTATTTTATCGATCTTTCAAAATATTTCCGATTGTTGAAAAAATGTTAATAATTCTATATTCTCCAAGACTAAATTTCAATTTTTAAATATTCTTTTTTGTAATTTTTGGATAGATTTTGAATAATTCGACATTTTTAGAATTAAATTTGAATCCCTAACGATTGTTATTTTATTATTTTCTTTATATAAAATATAATTTTATTATTTTCAATTATTTTTCCCAGCTAATATGTAAATTGACAGGGTTGCTACGGTTTTGGAAAACCTGGAATTGTCATGGAATTATTTTGTAGTCAGGGAATTTTATAAAATATTGTTTTTTTTAAAAATTAATTTCATTAATTTTTTTTTTATGATTTCAATCAGGGATTTTTTATTTGAAAATAAGTTGAAAACCGCTGAATTGACAGTGACTTTTACCCGATTGATCAATAGAAAATAACTGAAATTTTCAATGCTGTTACTTTGTTCTGTTGTCGATTATTTTTGACAGTTTTCAAATTTTTTTGTCAATTATTTTTTCCTCATTTCTCAATTGTTTTCTTTAATATTTAATTATCTTCATCATTTTGTAATTTTTCCTTCAATTATTATCTTAAAACTTCAATTTAATTAGTTAATCTTAAATTTATTTCTTCAATTTTTAATCATTTTCTTGAATTTTCAATTATTTTCTTCAAACATAATAATTGGTTTAAAATTCCAATTGAATTCATCAATTCTATAACTAAATTATTTTTTTCAAATTTCAATTCCATTTTTTAATTATTTTCTGTGATATTCAAACATTCTCGACTTTTTTCAATTACTTTTTTCGATAATCAAAAGGTTTCTTTATATTTAAACACAATTCAATTATTTTCTTTACCATTTAATTGTTTTCGTCATTTAAAGATTTTTCTTTTATTTATCAATTATATTCTTACAATTTTAATTTAATTGTTTAATGTTCAATTTATTTCTTTAATTTTTCATTCTTTTCTACAAATTTCAATTCCATTTTTCAATTTTCAAATAATTTTTTTAGTATTAAAAAAGTTTCGCCTTTTTTCAATTGTTTATTTCGATTATCAGTGAGTTACTTTAATTTTAAATTTAATTGTTCAATTCTTTTCTTCAATTTGCAATTAATTCCACAAATTATTCCTATATTTTTCTTAATTTTTCATTTTCCAATTATTCAGTTTAAATTTAATATTTATTGTTAAATTTTATTTAATTATTTTAACCAATTGTGTATTAGCATAGCCATTTTTTCTTTCAATTTTAAATTATTTATGCTATTATTCAAATATTTTCTATAAATTTGCAATTATTCACAATATTTTCCAATTATTTCTTTTAATTATTAATTATTTTCTAACACTTTCAATTTAATTCTTTAATCTTCACTTTATTTCTTCAATTTTTAATTATTTTCTTCAAATCTCGATTATTTTCCCTCTAATTTCAATTCCATTTGTCAATTTTCTCATATTGTCTTTAATATTAAAAAATTCTCTGCTTTTTCCAATTACTTTTTTCGATTATCAATATGTTTCTTTAATTTAAAATTCAATTCGTCACTACTTGTTCTCGTCAAAAATAAATTTTTTCAAATTTCAAATTAGTTTTTCAAGTTTTTAATTATTTTCTTCAATTTTAATTATTTTTTTCGATTTAAGTATTTTTCACAATTCTTTCTATATTTTCTTAATTTTTCAATTTGCAATTATTTCCTTAAAATTGAATATTTCTTGTTTAATTTTTTCAATTATTTTTTCTTTTGTCTATTAATCTACTCAGTATTCGAATTTTGTTTTCAATTGTCAATTATTTTCTTAAAATTTTAATTTACTTCTTTAATCTTCAATTTATTTAATCAATTTTTAATTATTTTGTTCTCATCTTAATTATTTTTTTCAATTTAAAATTCCATTCTTCAATTTTCAATTATTTCCACAAATTATTCCTATATTTTCCGTAATTTTTCATTTTTCAATTATTCAGTTTTGCTTTAATATTTATTGTTTAATTTTTAAAATTATTTTAATCAATTGTGTATTAATATAGTCATTTTTGTTTTCAATTGTCAATTATTATGTATGTTATTATTCAGATATTTTCTACAATTTTGCAATTATTTACATTTTTTTCGTACAATTTTTTTAATTATTTCGTTCTATTGTCAAATATTCTCGCCAGTTTTCGAATTTTATTTTCAATTGTCAATTATTTTTCTCATTTCTAAATTATTTCTTCAATATTTCATTATTTTCGTAGTTTTGTAAATTTTTTGTAATTATCTATTATTTTCTTACAATTTCAATTTAATTCTTTAATCTTCACTCTATTTCTTCAATTTTTAATAATTTTCTTCAATTCTCGATTAATTTCTTCTAATTTCAATTCCAATTGCCAATTTTCTCATATTGTCTTTAATAATAAAAAATTCTCTGCTTTTTCAAATTACTTTTTTCGATTATCAATATGTTTCTTTGATTTAAAATTTAATTGGTCAGTTATTCTTGTTAAAAATAATTTTTTTTCGAATTTCAATTGAATTTTTCAACTTTTTAATTATGTTCCTCAATTTTAATAATTTTTTTCGATTTTCAATAAAGTCCTTCAATTTACAATTATTTTTAACAATTGTTTCTATAATTTTCTTAATTTTTCAATTTGCAATTATTTCCTTAAAATTTAATATTTCTTGTTTAATTTTATTAATTTTTTTTTCTATTGTATATTAATCTACTCATTTTTCGAATTTTTTTTTCAATTGTCAATTATTTTCTTTAAATTTTTGTTTAATTTATAATCTTCAATTTGTTTCTTTAAATTTTAATTACTTTCTTCACTTCTCAATTATTTTTTTCAATTTTAAATTCCATTCTTTAATTTTCAATTATTTTATTCAATATTCAATAATTCTCGCTTTTTTCACATATCAATTATTCTTTCAAATTTAATTTTTATTTTTTAATTTAGTTCTTCCTTTTTTTAATAATTTTCTTCAAATTTCAATTCCATTCTTCTATTTTTGAATTATTTTCGTCTATATTTAATAATTCTCAGCTTTTTTCAATTTTTAATTAAATTTTTTAAATTTTAATTCCCTTCTTCAGTTTTTAATTATTTTCTTCAATTTTAATTATTTCTTTCGATTTTCAATTCAGTTGTTTGATTTGCAATTATTTCCTATAATTATTCCTATAATTTTCTTAATTTTTCGATTTGAAATTTTTCTTTTCATTTAATATTTCATGTTTAATTTTTTAAATTATTTTTTTCAGTTGTCTATTAATTGAATCATTTTACAAATTTTGTTTTCAATTGTCAAATATTTTCTTCGTTTTTCGAATAACGTTTTTCAATTTTTCAGTTATGCTCGTCAATTTATAATGATTTCTTTCAATTATTTTTTTTTCTGCTTTCAATTGTTTTCCGTAATTTTTCAATTGATCCTACAATTTTCTGAATTTTCAGTTAATCTTTTCAATCATTTTGTTCTATTGTCGGATTTTTGAACTTTATTTTCAATTGTCAATTATTTTTCTCATTTCTAAATTATTTTCTTCAATATTTAATTGTTTTCGTTATTTTATAAATTTTTTGCAATTATTTATTATTTTCTTACAATTTCAATTAAATTCTTAAATTTTCACTTTATATCTTCACATTTTAATTATTTTCTCCAATTATCAAATATTTTCTTCTAATATCAATTCCATTTGTTAATTATTGCATATTGTCTTTAATATAAAAAAATTCTCTCTATTTTCCAATTACTTTTTTTCGATTAGATATCAATCAATTTCTTTAATTTTAAATTCAGTTAGTTACTTATTTTCGTCAGAAATCAACTTTTTCAAATTTCAATTAAATTTTTCAAGTTTTCAATTATTTTCTTCAATTTTAATTATTTTTTTAGAATTTCAATAAAGTCGTTCAATTAACAATTATTTCCAAAAATTCTTTCTATAATTTTCTTAATTTTTAAATTTCAATAATTTCTTTAAAATTTAAGATTTCTTATTTAATTTTTTCTTTTATTTTTTTCAAATTTTGTTTTCAATTGTCAATTATTTTCTTAAAATTTTAATTTAATTATTTTATCTTCAATTTTTAATTATTTTCTTCAATTCTCAATTATTTTTTTCAATTTTAAATTAAATTCTTCAATTTTCAATTATTTTATTCAATATTCAATAATTCCGCTTATTTTCACTTATCAAATTTTTTTTTAAATTTGAATTTAATTCTTAAATTTTTAATTTATTTCTCCATTTTTTATAATTTTCTTTAAATTTCAATTCCATTCTTCAATTTTCAATAATTTTCGTCTATATTCAATCATTTTTAGCTTTTTTCAATTTTTAATTATATTTTTCAAATATTAATTTCATTCTTCAGTTTTTAATAATTTTTTTCAATTCCAATTATTTCTTTTGATTTTCAATCCAGTTGTTCAATTTGCATTTTTTTCAAACAATTATCTCTACAATTTTCTTAATTTTTCAATTTTCAATTATTTTCTTTTAATTTAATATTTTATGTTTAATTTTTCAAATTATTTTTTCCGCTGTCTATTATTCTAGTCGTTTTTCTCATTTTGTTTTCATTTTTCAATTATTTTTTCTTCATTATTCGAATAATTTTTTTTCAATTTTTCAATTATTCTCGTAATTTTTTAATTATTTCTTTCAATTATTAATTATTTGTTTCAGTTTTCAATTGTTTTCCGTAATTTTTCAATTATTTCCTACAATTTTTTCAATTTTCAATAATTCCCTTAAATTTTTTTAAATATTCTTGGATTTTTTCCTATTTTTTTGCTCTGTTATGGATTAATCTAGCTATGTTTCGAATTTTGTTTTCAATTGTTCATTATTTTTGTCATTTTTCAAATATTTTCTTCAATTTTGTAATTATTCTCATAATTTTCATTACTTAAATTTGTAAAAATTTATACCTAGTTTTATATTTATTATTTTATTTTATTATTTATTTATTAATAGTCCACACCTTTCGGTTTCGGACGAACTTCCGGTGTTTACACTCTTTTACATTTTCCTTAATTATGAATTAAAATTTGATTCAATATTTTAATCTAAATCCAAACTTATTGAGCTAAACTCTTCGATTAAACATTTTTCTGCGTATCTAAAATCAGTTCCTTTAAACAAAACATTAAACTTACATTCTAACTTTATACTTATGTATAAACAAAAAATATTCAACTATATATCTTACTCAAATTAACAAAATCAACAGTCTATCAATTTTTGTCCATTTCTATTAAATTTTTATTTTCAATTTATTCACTTCACTTTTTATCTTTTTTCTTTTTTTTTTTCTCACGGTATCTGGTTTTCTTCTTCCTTTAGTTTTCTTCTCTTTTCTTCTATTTTTCTTATTATTTCTATTCCTTGTCCATTTTCTTTTAGTACTTCATTTATCTCTTCATTTACCTTTGTTTCTTCACACTCCTTTAATACATGTTCTATACTTTCTTCTTCCTTGCTACAAATTCTACATACTTTTTCTTCTTCCTCCTTCCAGAATTCCTTCGCTCTTGCTTCATTTCCACATCTATACCTCGCAATAATTTTTCTATCCTTGAACTTTCTATTTTCTTTTAAATAACTTGGTTTTTCTTCCTTCTATATTTCTTTATACATTTTATTGTATCGTGATTCTTCTATTTTTTTTCTTCTTTCTTCTATTCCTTTCCTTTGAATCTTGTCCATACATTTTTCTTCTAAATCTTCCCCCTTTTCCAATAATGTATTCTTCTCCGTTCTTCCTATTGCCTCTTCTAATGTTTTTCTTCTTAACTTTGCCCACTTCCCTTCTCCCCCCTTTCTTCCTTCACTTTCTCTTTCCTTTATGCATTCTTTCACTAATAACTTTTCTGATTTCCTTGCTTTGTCTTCGTATCTTATGGCTCTTCTTAACGCTTTCACCTAGTTTTATATTTATATTTGATCATGAAATTTTGAGAAAAACGTTCCGAAAAATCTGGAAAAATCATGGAATTTAAAATTTTTCAAAACATAGCAAACCTGGTTGATATTATTGTTTTAATTGTCAAAAAGTAGATTTTCAAACACCTTGAAAATAGTTAAAACTACATTTTCAAAACACTCTGATTCTATATTTTTTCTAATTTGAATTCCCAACTTTATTTTCCAGCATGTGTGCTTCTCCGGTGAATCCTCCAGTTTGCCGTTCACCACCAGCTCCGTTTCATCATTGCCGTCTTCTTTTTTCTCACCTGGGTTTGTCCGGTTGGGAGCAAAGAAGAAGACTTCATATCCTTTCAAAAAACGAGAAACTTTTGCGAGAATTGCGAAACCTGGATAATCAACGATCCCGAGAGACACACAAGATGGCAGTGATTTACGTGAGTCATGGCCAGGAGGATAAAAATTCAATTCTAAGCAATGTTACTGCCAGCAAAGAGTACGAAAATTTTGTAGCAAGATTGGCTTGGGAAATAGAACTCGAATCTCACACTGGTTTTCTCGGGGGACTTATACCGGGCAAAGCTTCCGGTTTGACAGCTCCATACTTCTCAACTTCCTTCTCCGAAGTGCTGTTTCATGTCGCCACCAGGATGCCTTCCGACAGTCCGGAAAGTCTTTTGCAAAAGGTAATTTAAAGCAGATTCTAAACTTATTTCAATCGCCTGATAATAATTAATTAGAAATCCAAGTCATTATTATTTTACTTTTATAAAAAAGTAAATTTAATTTTCTTTTTATTTAAAATACCATTTTTCTGCTTTAAAGACGAGACATTTAGGCAACGATGAAATTCACATAGTGTGGTCGGAACACTGGCGAGATTATCGTCGTGACATAATTCCGACAGAATTTTGCGACGTTTTGATTGTCATCTATCCTCTAAACAACGGTTTGTATAGAATTCAAATATCACGAAAATCCGAAATTCCATTTTTTGGACCTCTCTTTGACGAATGCATCGTGGAAGATGAAATTCTACCAGGCTTGGTGAGAACTACGGCTTTGGCGGCGAGTAGAGCCAAGAGATCTACTCTTAGTCTTTATCAGCATTAGTAAGTTATCTTTAATTCATTGATAACATTAAATTATAATTAAGTAAAACAATCTTTAACTGAAGCTTCGCTTATTTTAACCCGGTTTTCGCAAATCCAAGTCGCAATCGCGCTTATTTTAACTTCTATCATAGAAGAGATTCTCTATTATAGAGAACTTCTCTGATTGGCTGTCAGGGAAATCAGGGAAAAGTCAGGGAAACTAAAATAGGTCAGGGAAAAGTCAGGGATTTTTATCAACAGTACTGGGAAAATGCAAGAATTTTTAAAATGGATGAAAAATTATATTCTTCTAAAATTTACTAAATACATTTTTGGAAGTCATATTTTAAACATTTCTAAGAATAATTAATTTTTGCAATCTGCAAAACATTTATCTTTCACAATTTTAAAGTGAGGGCTGCCAGTGACTCACTTTGTTCACTTTTACTCTTTTTTTTACAATCGCTCACTATTACTCATTTTATTTAAAAAAAAAAAAAAAAAAACACACTTTTCTCACTTTTTTGGTATAATTTCTATATAATTTACTTTATAAATCAATTAGTTTGTTCATATCCCAATTACAATTTTTTACAAATATTTGTTTTTAATTACAGTCTATAAATACTTAATTTCTACACCTTGTTTCAATTATTTTAGTCATTTTTAAAGTACTTTTGTCAACTTAAAAGTATTTTTGTCAACTCAAAAGTATTTTTGTCAATTTTTAAGAATTTTCGCGATTTTTAATAGGGGAGTGGGCCCCAAGATGGACAGGGCCCCAAGATGGACATTTCGTATAAAATTTTTGTTTAAGGTGACAGCGCCTTATGCTTTCTGTCATTTTTGTTGTTTGTATAGACGAACATTTTGATGCACATTTGAAGAAAAAAAACCAGTTGGTTTTTCTTCTACACATACCACGTAATTTTGTGTCTAAAAAAGTTTTGTAACAGTTTTTTCGCAAGTTGGTAAAGCTATTTAAATTTATGATTTAGAATGAGTACTAAACGTTATAATATTCTTTATTTATCGTATAATAATATTCTAAAATGATTTTACTAATTCAGCATTCATATATATATTTTTACTGGGGATCAAGAAATGGTGTCATGTACCCTAAGATGGACAGGCCTAAAATCTCAATGTATTTTTTTGCATATTTTCGATTTTACACTTTTTTCAATAATTTTTTGAGCCAATTAATGAAAAATTTTTATTTTCCACCATAAAATGTGATTTTATTGTTAGAGAATTTATTATATTGATATTTTTCGATATTTTATTACTTTTTACTGTTAAGCTATTAAATTGAAGTTTTTAGAAATTTTATTTCTTGATAAATTCCGTAAAATGATTAAAACTTAGTTCAAGAATTGTTTCACGATGTTCATTTTTTATTTACTACCATTTTCAGAGACTTTTAAGAAGGTGTCCATCTTGGGGCCACTTTTTTTTAGACCGAAAATTTTAACAATTAGAAAAAATGCTTTAAAAAATGTTTATGTTCAAAATAAAATTTTATCTTTGTGGCCATAAGTTACCTTATAAATTGTACTTTCATCCGGTATAAAACATTTTAATATATTTTATTCGGTTTGGATTCTACAGCAATAAATCGATAGGGTGTCCAACTTGGGGCCCTCTCCCCTATAATTTTTTCAAATATCAATTTCATTTACTTCAGTCTTTAAATTATTGTCATGAATATTTAAATTTATTACACAAGTTTTCATTTATTTTTGTCATTTTTCAATTATTTTATTAAAATTTCAACTATGTTCTTCAATCTTTAAATTATTATCAGAAATATTCAAAATTTCTACACAAGTTTCACTTTACTTTTGTTATTTTTCAATTATTTTCTTCAAACTTCAATAACTTTCTTCATATTTAAAATGTTTTCGCCATTTTTGAATGATTCTCTTCAAAATTCAATTATTTTCTTCAAACTTCAATTTTTTTTGTCATTTACCAATATTTTCTTCCTATTTTTCTATTATTTCTGACATTTTAGAATTATTTTCTACAAAGTTCAATTATATTATTCAAATATTTTATTGACATGAATTTTTAAATTTCTGACATCAGTTTTCAATTACTTTCTACAAATTTCAATTATTTCCTACAAATTTCAATTATTTTCTTTAAACTGTAATTACTTTCTTCATACTTAAGTTTTTTTCCGTTTTTGAATTATTCCCTTCTAATTCCAATTATTTCTCTTAAACTCCTAATATATTTTTTCTTTTTTTCAATCATTGTCTATAAATTTTTTATTTTTACATTAGCTTTCAATTATTTATGTCATTATTCAATTAGTTTCTTGACATTTTAATTGTTAGATCAATTTTTCAAGTATTCTTCAAATTTTTAAGTTTTACACCAGTATCAATTATTGTTATCATTTTTCAATTATTATCTTTAAAATTATTTTTTTAGTCATTATTCAAGTATTTTTGTCATTTTCAAATTATTTTCTTCATATTTTTCTATTATTTCTGCCATTTAAGAATTATTTTCTACAAAGTTCAATTATTTTATTCAAATTTTTTATTGACATTGATTTTTAAATTTCTTACATCAGTTTTCAATTATTTTCTACAAATTTTAATTATTTCCTATAACCTTTAATTACTCTCTTCATATTTAAGTTTTTTTGCCGTTTTTGAATTATTCTCTTCAAATTTCAATTATTTTCCTCAAACTTATAATATTTTTTTCAATTTTTCAATTATTGTCTATAAATTTTTTGTTTTTACACCAGCTTTCAATTATTTATGTCATTATTCAATTATATTATAAATTATTTTTGTCACATCTCAATTATTTTCTTCAAATTTACTTTCTTCATATTTATGTTTTCTGTCGTTTTTGAATTTTTTTTCTCTTCAATTTTCAATTATTTTTCTCAAACTTGAATTCATTCCTTTAACTTTCAATTTTTTTCCTCAAAGTTATAATATTTTTTCCAATTTTTCAATTATTATCTATAAATTTTTAATTTTTAGACCAGCTTTTAATTATTATTTATGTCATTATTCAATTAGTTCCTTAACATTCAATTGTGTCGTCAATTTTTTAAGTATTGTTGTCAAATTTTTAATTTTTTGTAGCAGTTATCAATTATTTTTGTCATTTCTCAATTATTTTTTCCGAATTTCAATTATTTCCCACAACCTTCAATTACTTTCTTCATGTTTAAATTTTTTTGCCATTTTTTAATTATTTTCTTCAAATTTAATTTATTCTTCTTTACATATTTTTTACTCCTAATATATTTTTTAAATTATTGTCTATAAATTTTTAATTTTTACACCAGCTTTAAATTATTTATTTTATTATTTAATTAGTTTCTTAACTTTTCAATTGTTTTGTCAATTTTTCAAGTATTCTTCAACTTTTCAAGTTTTACACCAGTTATCAATTATTTTTATCATTTTTCAATTATTTTTTTTCAAATTATAATTATTTTTGTCAATCTTTAAAAATTTTTGACATTTTTAAATTATTTTCTTCAAGTTTCAATTATTTTCTTGAAACTTCTATAACTTTTTTTATTTATCAAACTATTGTCTGAAAAGTTTAAATTTTAAACCAGCTTTCAAATTTTGATGTAATTGTTCAATTAATTTCTTTATATTATAATTATTTCGTCAATATCACAATTATTGTACTCAAAAGTTTTAATTTTTTACACCAGTCTCAAATGTTTTTTTTAAATTTGATTTATTTTCTATCATTCTCCAATTGTTTTGTTGTAACTTCAATTTTATTTTTAAACTTTTCAATTATTTTCTTTAAATTTCAATTTTTGTCTTCATTTTTTGATTTTTAATTAATTTTTTAATTACATTTTGTCATTTTACAATTTTGTTTTCAAAGTTGAATTATTTTTGTCATTTTTCAATTATTTTCTTCATATTTCAATTATTTTTGACACTTTCGATTTATTTTCTTTAAATTTGAATTATCTTTTCTGATGGCTGGCCCCAAATAAATTACTATTAGTAATTTCATACTCGTTATTGCTTACTCACTTTTTTTACTTAAAAACTCACTATTTACTCACTTTTTAAATTAAAAAGTCATTTTTTTCACTATTTTTAATCTGCCAGTCTGCTGGCAGCCCTATAAAGTAAATATACAAAAAATTAGTTTTAAGAACTCAAAAAAGGTCAGGGAAAAATAAAATAATTTGTCTGGAAATCAGGGAAAAGTCAGGGAAAATTGTAATAAGATATTTGTGGCAACCCTGAATTCGCAGCAACCAGTGAAAATGTTAATTAGTTTTGAGTGGACGACAAGTTAAAATAAGTGAGATTTTAAACTGGTAAAATAAATCCGCATTCAAATAAGCGAGACTTTAAATAAGTGAAGTTGCAGCTTGGTACGAAAAAAACCGAGATAATAATTGAATCAAAAGAAATAAGATAAATATTATAATTAATTTAACATTTTTCAGCTATGAGGAGAGAGCACGATCGATTGATACTGTCACGAGAAATCACAAAGAACCAATGACTTTTGAGGAATTCGCGGCTAATGTATATTCTCCAATTCAACCTCAAAGTCCATTTAGTGGAGCTTCTTCCGTTTCAGGTTTGTGAAAAAAAAAATAATAATAAAGAAACTAACTTTGAACTGAATTTTAAATTAAAATCTCCAATTGATTTTTAATAGGATCGACGATGAGCGTACAATCAACAGCTTCTTCGAATTTAGCTGCAGCGCTTATAGATTCAAATCAAGGTAGATCGGGTCTTCGGAGCAGTTCGACAGCTAGCAGTGAAAATCGCGCCAACAGAGGTGACTAATTCAGTCCATTAACCCTCATTCACCCCGTAACACCACTTGGCAAGTTAGTATTATTTAGATAGAATACAATTTGTTGGTGCTTCTCATCTTTCTACTGAGACAACCGTTTTTGCGTCTTCCTTTCCACTTCCTCAATTTTCTAATTTACCCGATGTGAATCGAAAATTTTAATTTTTAGTCAAACAGTTATATTTCACCTAAAGTCGTTGCGGCCTATTTTCAGAAAAATTTGATACTTTGTGGCATTAATTTATAATGTTTGTATAATATGTTTTCAACCAAAACTGATAAAAATCATGATTTTTTAAAATTTAAATCGAATTTTTTGTATTTAAAATAAAAATTGATTTTTTTTAAATATATAAAATCAGTATAAAATGAGTATAAAATGAAAATAATGAAGAATAAAACATTAGATTAAAATTAAACAAATTATGTCGAATAAATGAGAAAATTTCAAAAAATATCTTCAAATTCATATGATCGCAAGATTAAGAAAATTAGGTAAAAGCAACGAAAAAAGAATAAATTATAAAAAAAACACTTATAAGCGCAAAAAGATAAAAAAGATCAAAAACAGTTTATTAAAAAAATGACAAATTTCTTTTAAATAAAATAAGCTATGGACATTGTTAAAGAAATAAAGAATAATTAAAAAAAAACAAGAATGAAACAGTGACATAAAAATATATAAAAAAGTAGAAGCTTTTTTTACAAAATTAAACTATTTACGGACATTTTTTTTGTATTTAAAAAAATAAATACGAAGATAATTAAAAAAAATTAGAGTATTAGTTTAAAAAGAATTGAAGAAAAAAGAATCAATAAAGTTTTGGAAAATTTTTAAAAAATTTAAGAAAAAAAAGTTATGAAATAGAACAATTTTAAAATGAGAATATTTAGTACAAGATTAAATTTACATCCTAATATGAAATAAAAGAATAAAAGTCTTTAAAAAAGTAGAAAATTGAGAAATTTAAAAAAGGTAGATAAAAGCATCGAATAAATATTTTCAAAAATGCGTAATTTTTGAAAACATTTAAAAACATTTAAACAAGATAAAAACTAAACAGTTTAAAAGAAGGAAAAATGTTTCTAAGAAATAGAAAAATGATGACAAATATTAAAGAATTAATTAAAATCCAAGGAAAGACTAAGAAAATTGTAAAACAAAAAAATTAAATAAATAGAAAGAAAATTAAGAAATGTATTTTTTTTAATTGGGAAACCTGTAAAGAAATGTAAAAAGTACAAAAAAGAAACAAAATTGGTAAGAATCTACTAAAAAATTATAATTAATAAGAATAAAATAAAAAAAATTTATATAAACATAAATAAAAAGTCCACAAAAGAAATTTAAAAATCCTTTAAAAATAACAAAGTTTAGGAAAATTAAACCAAAAATATTTTTATAATATTACATTTTTAAACAAGTCCAACAGTAAATTTAGAAAAATAAAGAAAATCTAGAGATTTTATAAAAGAATAAGTAAGTTTGCAAAAAATAAACAAGATGTAAAAACAAATTAAATAAATTTACAAAAAAATGAGCATGTTTATTTTAAAAAATATAGAAATAATTAAGAAAATCAACAAAATAAAAAATTTAGTGAATGTTATAGTAATAACAAAATTGTGTAAAATAGTATCTATTCAATAATTTGCATAAAAAGAGAGAAATTAAAGAAAATACTGAAATAAAAAGACAAATACAAAAAAAATCAAAAGTAAAAAAAGAAAAAATCTTAAACTTTTGTATATTAAGAAATTATAAGATAAAAATTAAACAATTTCGAAAAAGTGAAATCTTTTAAAAATCGTGTAAGGATTAAAAAAATGATCATTGTGAAAATGGAAAATAATTAATAATATTTAATTATTGAATGCATTCATTAATATGCATTTAAACTTGAATTAATTGAAATTTAAAAGTTTGAATAAATTCGAATATGAGTTAATTGACGCTTGGAATTTATTTAAGTTATAATGACTTAAAGACATCAAAATTTAATACTATTTTTTGTTATTTTTGTTATTTTATATTTTATTATTTTTGTTGTTTACAAATTTTAGACTGCAATTTTCTGGATTTTAAAAGTCTTTGAAAACTTTAAAAAGTTAAAATTGTTTCGCGTTTTATAATCATATTTTAATATGTTAAAAATATTCTAAACAAATTTTTAATACATGTTAAACGAAAGTTAAGAACTTAATGATTATTTTTTTCTCATAAAATTTATAATTTAAAGAAAAAATGTTGCTTTTATTTAAATAATCAAAGTTTTATAATCAAGTAGAAAACTAGCGCGAGTAAAAATTTAAATTCATCTCCGAAGCCTTATTTTTTTAGTAGATAACTGAAATTTGTTGAATTTTAACAACATAATATTATAAAATTATAGTAAAATATTTTTGTAAATAACTGAAAACTATTTTTTGTATATATTCGAATTCTCATAAAAATAAGAAAATTATAATTTTTTCAATTCGGAAGACTTTTTCTTGAAGCCATTAAGATGTCTTTTGTTTTCAATGTTAATTTCAATGTCTTGAAGAATTTAACCTTTTTTTATGATTTGAAATGAAGTGAGACGAATATATCCATATTTTATTTTAAAATTTAAAATTGATTTTTTTTCATTAGTATCAAAATTTGGCGTTGGAGAAGTAATTAAGTTTTTAGTTGTTTCAATTTGAAAAATCTGTTTTCAAATACAAACTTAAAGGTTAAAATGCAAGTAGTTTAGACTATTTTCAACAATCACAAATAAAACATTTATATTACATATCTAAATTGTTTCAATGTTTTTTTAATTAAATTTAATCAATTTTCAAAATAATCTTTTTTCTCTGAAACAATTCAAATTCAAATTGCAAGGTAAATATAGGGATTTTTATAAAATAATAATCAAAAATATATTTTACACACATCGCAAATTAATCCCACAAAGTATCAAATTTTTCTAAAAATAGGCCGCAACGACTTTAGGTGAAATAGAATGATTTCACCCTTTTATAATATTTAAATTTGTTAATGCTTTAATTAGAATTACAAATTTTCATTAACTTATATTTTATTAATTGTTTTAATTGTATTGTATTAAATATTTATGATTTTTGTGTTAAATATTTTATGAATTATATTAAAAAAAATTAATTAAAGTTTGTTTTTAATTAATTAAAGTTATTACTAATAATTATATAAATTACGTGAATACTTTGATATAAATTTAAGCCAAAAACAAAATTCAGTTAAATAATCCACTTTGATTTCAAATACATTTTAAAAATATTATCTGTTAAATATTTCCAATGCCTTCCTGCTTTTTGCTAAATATTAGTTATCGCTTTTCATTTGCATATCAAATCCTCTTTCATCGTTCATCCAAACGCATTGACTATGTCTCACGTCTCTTCTTTTTTGACAGTCTTACAAAATCTATTACGAGGTAATAACTTCAAATGTTTACCTTAGAATTAGATTTAGCTTAGCACTCTTTTCTTGTATTTTTCACGAATCTGTCCAATTTTTCGTTCTTTTTTTTTTGTCTAAGTGGAGTCACGAGTGTTATCTTTAAGCTGCACAATTTTTTAGAATTAAGATTAATTGTAATTATAATAATAATCAATATTAATGAAAAATTCATTCACAAAGTGATAATATAATTCGTTAAGTTTCAAGAAAAAATACAAATAAATTAACGTTCCGCAAATTGAGTATTAAAACACATTAAAAGATCGCATATTTACCAAAAAGTAATGTTAAATTTTAAGAAAACATTTACCTAGTATTTCTTCTATTTTTTCACTCAAATTTTAATTGACGTTAATAATTTTAACTCGTTTTAATTAAAATAAGCACCAATTCAACAAAATTGTAATAGTCACAAATCAATTAATTTTCATATTTAATGAATTATATATAAATTATCTTAGTTTTGGGTAAATTTTTTTCTATCTTTTAACATTTTTCGTTTTCTTTTAATTTATTTCTATTTATTTCATTTTTGTTTCTTAATTTTCTATTTAAAATTTTTCTCTATTTGTGTTATATTTCCGCAAATTACTTTAACTTAATTCGTTTTAAGACGGAATTGAAAAACTAAAATTTTTAGTTCTACTTTCTACTCGAGAAGAGATTATGTTAAAAGTTATTATTTTACTTTTTAAAATAGAAAAACTAACTTTTAATCTAATTTTATTTAGACAAAATGTGACAAATTCGATTTAAAACAAAATTAGCAATTAAAACTCACAATTGAGTACAAATTAAAAATTTTTGACATTCAAAACCAAATTTATAGTTTTCTCTCATTTCTCCAAAACTTTTCTAATGTTAAATTTTTTTAATTTTTATCCAATTATGAGTTTTAATCGTTTACTAGCAAAATAAAACGCGCGCAAGCGCGCGATTAGTTTTTCATACATTTTAAAAACTATAAAATACAATAATAAATATTAAAAATCGGTAAATACTATTTATCTAATAAGAAGAAATAAATATTTTAAATATAATATTTAAAAATCAATTAATATAAATAAAATAAATATTTATTTAGAACAAAATTTATAATATTTTAGAATTAAAAAGAACTGCAAAAAATACTTGAAATTAAACAAAATAATTGCACATTTTGCAAATTAATTGAAAAAAAAAATGAAATCAATTAAAAATTGGGGAAAGTAATTTAAACAATCATAATAATGTTATAAACATAAAGAAAATAATTTAAATTTGAGAAGAATACTTGAGAATCTTAAAAGTAAATTAAAACAAAATTGAATAATAAAAAATTAGAGAAAATAATTGAAAATTGAAAAAACATGGTTAGAAATTGAGAAATATAAATTAAAATTAAGAAAAATAATTAAAATTTGAGAAAAATACTTAAAACTTTCAGAAGTTCATTGAAATAAAAGAAAATAATTAAAAATTAGAGAAAATAAATGAAAAAAGATAAACATAATTCAAAATTGAACAGAACAAGTATTAATTAAAGAGAAATAAGTAAAAACTTTTTGGCAATTATAAAAAAGAACGAGAAAAAGAACGAAAGTAATTGAAAATTGAAGAAAATAATATAAAAAATAATATAAATAATGAAAGAATTGAAAAGTCAGATAAATAGTAAACAATTTTTGAAATTATGAAACAAATTTAAAGAATTGAAAATTGAAGAAAATAAATTTTGGTAAATAATTGAAAAATGTTTTTAAATTTTAAAACTTGACAAAAATAATTAAAATATAATACAAACAATGATAAGTTGTAAAAAATAAATGACATTTAAATGTGATAATTGAAAAAATTACAGAATTTTTTTTAAAAAAAATAATTAAAATTTGAAAAAAGTACATGAAGGTGTTAGAAATCAATTTTAAAAAAAAGAAAATAACTAAAAATTGGAGAAAAGAATTGAAGAAATAAGCTAAAAGTAATTGAAATTTATGATAATTAATAAACAAAATTTGAAATTATGAAAACAAATAAAAATAATTAAAAATTGAAGAAAACAATTGAAATTTTATAAAAATTCTTAAAAATCTTGGAAAATAATTTTAGAAACTGAGAATGACTAAAAATTGGAGAAAAGACTGGAAGAATGCTAAAAATAATTGAAATTTACGATAATTAATAAACAAAATTTGGAAAATTATGAAAACAAATAAAAATAATTAAAAATTGAAGAAAATAATAGAAATTTGGGAAAAATACTTCAAAATCTAAAAAAATAATTTTACAAAATGAGAAAAACTAAAAATTGGAGAAAAGTCTAGAAGAAAGCTAAAAATAATTAAAATTTACGATAATTAATAAAAAAAATTGTGAAATTCTTATAACAAATGAAAATAATTAGAAATTGAAGAAAATATTTGAATTTTCAGAAAAATACTTAAAAATCTTAGAAAATAATTTTAGAAAAAGAGAATAATAATTAACAATCGAGAAAAATAATTGAAAAATAATAATATTAATTCAAAATTGAAAAAAAATAATTGAAATATGCTGAAAATAATTTAAGATTGAGAAAGAAAATTGAATTATAATGAAAATAATTTAAATATAAAAAATTGAAAAAATTCAATAAAATTTGAGAGAAATAACTGAAAAAATCAAAAGAGTATATGTTTAGAAAAAAATAATAATTACAAAATTACTTAAAAATTTTTAATTAAAGAGAGTAATTAAAAAATTGCAGAAATAACGAAAATTGATGAGAATACTTGCAATATCGGATAAATAATTGAAATTTTTAAAAGTAATGACAAAATAATGAATATAATTATAAATTGATGAAAATAAAAAAAAATTGCAGAATTTATTTTTAAGCAAAAGAAAATAATTAAAAAATCGTTATATAATGGAAAATTGATGACAATAATCTAAATTTGAGATAATAACTGAAAATTTAGGAAATTAATTGCATGTGTATATATTTTAAACTTCTTCAAAAACCATAATCAATTTTTAAAGCATTTTTCGAAACTTTTTTTTACACAAATGACAATTAAAAACCAGCACAACAAAATAAAATAACAGGGATTAACTTCACTCTCGATTATACAATACTAACTAACTTCAGGAGTTTACGGATATTATTATTATTTAATTAATTTTGTTTTAAATTAAATTTGCCACATTCTGTCTAAATAAAATTAGAATAAAAGTTAGTTTTTCTATTCTAAAAAGCAAAATAATTACTTTAAACATAACCTCTTCTTGAGTATGTGTCCAATTCCTCCTTAATTTATCTTCTTAATTATAAAAAATATATAAATTTTAATAAATCTACTTGTTTTGTTTAAATAAGATTTTTTTCTTAATAACGGGAGATTTTTCATTTTTTCTTCAATTAGTTGATTTATTTTAGATTTGCTTTTTTTAAATTGTAACCAAACCTAAATTTTTTTTCTATTTTTGTTCAAATTTGTTGACTATTACTTATAACATTTCTACTTTTTCTTGTTTTAAAAAATTTTATTTATCTATTATGAGTTTTTCCTAAAGTATTTTTTATATTTCAAGATTTTTCCGTTGTTTTATAAATCTTTTAATAACTTTTTGGCCTTTTAAAAATATTTAAATTGAATCATCATATCCATTTCGTAAAAAATTGTTCCTTTTTCTAAAATATATTTAATTTTTTTTTTAAAAAAATGTCCTGTCATAAAATTTTGTCTAATTTTGTTAAATTTACACAAATTAGTTTAATTACTTTTAAATAAATCTTTGTAATAGTTTCTTCTTTAATTTTCTTATTTATTTTGATAAACATTTCAAAATGTTCCAGTAAATTTATTTTTCAAATTTATTTTTCAAATTTATAGATCTGGTTTGATGAAAAAAAAATAGAAAAAAAATCATAGAAAATGTCCCTATATATGTAGTTTCAAATGGGAAAAAAAATCCAAGAAAAAATCTTTAAGATAAATTTGTTCAATTTTAATATTTCAAAATTAATTACGTCACTTGTGAATGGATCAAAATTTTTCCAATTAAAATTCCAATTTTAAACTGTTTTAACCTGTTTTTAGTTTCGGACGGAAGTCGCGTTTGGTTCAGCAGTGACACGCAAGAAAACACACTTCATGGAATTTCGCCACGACCAGTGAAGAAGATGTCTTTTAAGAGTGGCCCCAAATTACGAGGAACTTCTCAACCAACGCCACCTGACAGTCCACGCTACACATGAAAAAAAGTTACAGATATTTTTTGCGCATATTAATAAATCGTTTTCTCAATTTGCGCGCAAGGAGCTCAGCAATATTTACTTATTATTTATAAACAAAGAAGAGTTAGGAAATTCATCAAGCTCTAGCGGATAGAAATAAGAAATTCTAATCGTAATTTCTATTTTATAATTCGACGAAATAACGTTAAAAAGTCGTACGTTCTCAAAGAACGTATTTGAATACAGACTGTCACCAGATTTTGTTATTCTCTTGATATATTTATATATATATCTGTGATTTCATTTCTTAGCTCACAGTGCCTTTTTTCAGAATGTAAATTAGTAAACTTCAAAATTAGATATCCTATTGTCTATTTTCTGGAGCTCGGACCAGAGACAAAATTCTGGACACAAATGAAAGGAACAGAAAACCCTCGACGTGTACTTTGTTCTCAACATTCAAGTCGGGAATCCAAATCTCCGATATAAGCTTTAGACTTTTCTTTTCTCCGTCCTTAGGTTTAATTTTGTATTCGATTATATATACAGAAAAATATCACTGACCATTTGTATCACGACAATTGAGTTATTCAGACTGTAGATTTACAAAAACGATAAAAAGATTCCACGCGCACTAATTATTATTGCACGATTAAAAATCTGCGTTGTAATTCAACTCTAAAAATAATGTTTAAAAAGATTTCTTAAAAATTAAAATCTTTAATCTTTGAGCGTTTAAAAACACATCAGATTCAATTTTATAAAAATTGCAAACTTTATTTTTCATCGTGTTTTGTTTGAAGAATCCTAAACACGTGAACAAATTTTAAAAAAATGTAACAACTTAATCATGGATTTTTATATCACGAGGTTAATTAATAGAACTTAATCTACAGCTTTGTTTGCGACAATGTGAGGATAATGAGCGTTAGAGATTATACATTCCACATAACAAGAAAAAAAAAATTGTTTATTTATTTCTTGTTAGAGGACTATACAAATCAAAGTTACACTTTGATTGTATTAATTCCATTTTTAAAGACTACTCAGCATTTTTGATACTTACGGGATAGGTAGTAGTTGAAAAATGAAAGGGAATAGATCCTGAAGTTTCGAGGAATTAAATTCCAGAGACAAAAAGGATTCTTCAGCCTTTTAAACTAGAAATCGCGAGTTTGTTAAATTCACGCATTTCATCGACTGATTTGGTTCAAAAAAATAAAAAATAAACATAGCAAGTATTAGTGACGATAGGAAATGATCAGATTGCAGAACATGGCCAAAGCAGCATTATTTTTTCACTAATTTATAGCAAATCGTGAGAATCATTGTACGTATTGTAAATAATAATATATATATATATATATATCGTTCAATGAGCATAATCGTCACTGACACACAATATCTCGCTTATTTCTTCAAATGTTTCTCTGTTCTTTATGCGAATTGTAAAACATTATTCGTAAAAAATTATTCATGAAAAGAAAATGTTAATAATTTACAAAAATGTGCCTCACAAATTCTTCTAAACTTGTCTTAAAGTAATCAAATTACTTTTCAGTTTAGAATCTACGTTAATTCTTTTTATAAAAGAAATTCTACTTATTTTAAAATTTCTCAAGAAATTTTTAGATATCGTGTGCCAGTCATTACTGCTCCTGAGATCAAATATTCACTAATATATAAATATTTAACTATTTTACTGCATAATTCTTTTCACTGTGTACATTAAAGAAAGAAAAAATTATGTTTTTATATATTAATTTAATTAATTGCAGGTTTTGCATAATGAGTTAAGAATTTTAACAATTTTTAAAGTGATTTTAAATAATTGTTCTTCGAATATTTGATCATGAGAAGCAGGTGATACTTTTAAAGTTTACATCTCGTATATAAATGTTGTACTTAACAAATTGTTCTTATTAATATTACCTAATATTAGTATTTATAATTTTAGAAATGTTGATACTACTAGCATATGGCTAAACTATTTTTCTTACCAGACTTTACGTTAGTGAGTAAAAGCTTTTAGCGAATCAGAAATTTGATTCGTTTAGCGTAATGTTACTATTTTCCTTGTACAAAGTGAATTTTCAATTTAGAATCGAATTTATTAATATTATAGTTTTTTATTCGCAATTGCGTAGTGAAATTATTCTGTACAGGGTAAATTGTGACAAGATTACTAAAAGAACACTTTAATTATTTATAATGCTGTGCACAAAGTGATAAAACATCTACGCTCTGTCATTCTGTAATTAAAAGCAACTATGGCTTTAAATAAAATAAAGCAGCTATTACTAATAAGTAATGCAAATATACGCAACAATGATTTTTATTTCAACACATAATTACATAAAAATTAAAAAATTTCGTGACGGAAATTTCTGTCCAATCATTCTTCCGAAATTCTGAAATTTAAAAACAGTTCAGATTAGGAATTAATTATAGCAGGGTATCTAGCGAATGGTACTTTTTAAATTTCTGGATTGAAACTATAATTTTCCCGGCTTTCTTTCTTTTTTAGAAAAAGAACCGAAACTTTAAAAAATAATTGGCAAAAAAAACTAATAGATTTTAAAAACATAAGAAACTTTATGTAAAAAAATCTCAACATAATTAAGAATTGAGGTATATAATTAAAAAAAAAATAAAAATAATTGACAATTGAAGAACATAATTAAGAAATGAGAAAAATAATTTGAAAGAATACGGATTAAAAGTGGACTGGGAGAAAATAATTGAAAAAAGATGAAAATAATGGTAAATTAAAAAAAAAATTGAAAACTGAGGAAATTAATTAAAAAATGATCAACATAAATAAAATTTGGAAAAAAACAATTCAAAGATTATCAAGCTAATAAAAATTAAAAGAAAGAATTCAAATTTGAGATAAAAAATAATTGAAGATTTAATAAATCAATTTAAAAATAAGTTAAAAAATTAAAACTTATTGCTATAATTGCAAAGTTATGGAAACAACTGAAAATTGAAGACAATAATTTAAAATTGAGAAAATGATTGAAAATTGAAAAAAATAATTTAAAAATGATGAGAATAATTGAAAAAAAATTCAAAATTAATGAAAACAATCGAGAATTGAGGAAAATAATTGAAAATTTAGGAAACTAATTAAAAAATTATGAAGGTAATTTAAAATCGAAGAAATCAATGAAATGTTTATAAAACAAATTGAACATTGAAAAAAAAGAATTGAAATTTAAGATTATTAAATTGAAGATTAAGTAAATCCATTTGAATATAATTTTAAAAATTACACATTGCAGAAAAAAATTGCAAAATTATAGAAATAATTGAAAATTGAAGACAGTAATTGAAAATTAGAAAAATATTTGAGAATTGAGACGTATAATTGACAAAAAATTACAGAATATATATCAAATTAAAGGAAATAATTGAAAAATGGAAAAAATAATGATATATTTTAAAAATAATTGAAAATTTAGGAAATTAATTACACAATACCGAAAGTAATTGTAAACTTGAAAAAAATAATAGAAAAATTCTCAAATTCATTAAAAATTTTTTTGATTAATTGATATTTGAAACAAATAATTAAAGTTTTAATAAATCAGTTAAAATATAATTTAAATAATTATAATTTGGAGAAAAAAAATTAAAAATTTAAAGAAATCAATTTAAAAATGATTGAAATAATTGAAAAATAATACAAATAACTGAAATTTGAGATAAATAATTTAAAAATGTAGAAAGTATATGAAAAAATAATTTTCAATACTAAACATTGGAGAAAATATTTTCAAATTTATAGAAATAATCGTAAATTGAAGAAAATAAAAAAAATTTATAAAAAATAAGTGATAAAATTGCAAAACATTTTTGAAACTTAATGAAATAACTGAAAAATGATGAAAAAAGTTAGAATGCTAAAAATTATTTGCAAGTTTTGGAAATTAATAGAAAAATAATGAAAATATTTATTAAATCAAAAAAATAATTTAAATTGACTGGAATAATTAAAATTTGATGAAGATAATTGAGAGTTTATGAAATTAATGAAATAATAATATTCAAGTATGAATTGTAGGAAAAAATTAAGAAATGATAAAAATTGAAGAAATTGAAAGAAAATTAAAGTAAATAATTGAAATCTGAGATGAACGACTTAAAATTTAGGAAATCTATTCAAATATATTTTTATAAATTAAAAATTGGAGGAATAAGTTTAAAATGCAAAAAATAAAATTTTGAATAATTACACAAGAATGAAAAAAAGACAATAAATATATTAAACTATGAGAAAATCTTTCAAAAAATTGAAGGAATTATGGACATTTTTTAAACTACGAAAATAACTGAGAAAATCAATTAAAAACTGATAAAAAATAATTCAAAATTATAGAAAATGAATGCAGAACTTTAAAAATTGAGATAAATAATTAAAAAAAAATAAAAATAATTGACAATTAAAGAACATAATTCAGAAATGAGAAAAATAATTTGAAAGAATACGGAATATAAATGGACTGAGAGAAAATAATTGAAAAAAGATGAAAATAATGGTAAATTAAAAAAAAAATTGGAAATTGAGGAAATTAATTAAAAAATGATGAACATAAATAAAATTTGGAAAAAATGAATTCAAATATTATAAAGCTAATAAAAATTAAAACAAAGAATTCAGATTTGAGATAAATAATAAAAGATTTAATAAATCAGTTAAAAATTCATTTTAAAAATTATAATTTGGAGAAAAAAAATTGAAAATTTAAAGAAATCAATTTAAAAATGATTGAAATAATTGAAAAATAATACAAATAACTGAAATTTGAGATAAATAATTTAAAAATGTAGAAAGTATATGAAAAAATAATTTTCAATACTAAACATTGGAGAAAATATTTTCAAAATTATAGAAATAATTGAAAATTGAGGAAAATAAAAAAAATTTATAAAAAATAAGTGAAAAAATTACAAAACATTTTTGAAACTTAATAAAATAACTGAAAAATGATGAAAAAGTTTAGAATGTAAAAAAATAATTGCAAGTTTTGGAAATTAATTGAAAAATAATGAAAATATTTATTGAGTCAACAAAATAATTTAAATTGATTGGAATAATTAAAATTTGATGAAAATAATTAAGAGTTTATGAAATTAATGAAATAATAATATTTAAGTATGAATTGTAGGAAAAAAATTAAGAAATGATAAAAATTGAAGAAATTAAAAGAAATTTGAAGTACCTAAATAATTGAAATCTGAGATGAAGGACTGAAAATTTAGGAAATCTGTTCAAATTTAATTTAATGAATTAAAAACTGGAGGAAATAATTTTTTAATATTAGATCAATTTTTTTAGATAATCCTAACAACTTTATAAAAATCAAGAAATTCTGAAAATTTTATGAAATGTTAAATAATCCTGACAAAAACAACTTTGGAAAAATCGAGAAAATCTGTAAATTTTATTAAATGTTTGCGAAAAAATAGACAAAGTGTAAAATTAAATTTAATAAATTTACAAAAATATCAGCAAGTTCAAAAGAAATAAAAAAAAAAGTGAAAAAATCATTTAACTCTCACCTTCTTGCCCCAAATAAAAATAAGAAAAAATTATAAATTAAATGTTTTTATCTACAAATATATGGTTATATTAAGAAAGGAAAAAACTAAAAAAGAGAAAGATGAAATAATTAACAAAAAATCATACAAAATACTAAATAATTTTTAAGAAAAAGTAAGAAATAGAAATTATTTTAAAAAATTGAACATAGTTTCGAATAATTGAATTTCCTAGGAATTTCTAACAAATAAAAAAAGGGTTATTGTTATAATATGCAAAAAAAAAACTTTTTTTTCGACTAATTAACATTTTGCAAATTTGCGAATCGTTTTTAAAATTCCTGGACAATTTTACAAATTGACGGCAATTTTCCGAATTGCTAGACACCCTAACGAAATATATATTTTTTTTATTTTAAAAAAAAACTTACACAATTGGAATAGAATCAAGTTTTTTCAAATTTGGCAATCTGCGAGTAACCTGAGCTCGCCACAATTCATTATCTAAACCTTCGCAAACAGGATTATTAGCGAAGAGTAAATCTTGAAGATTAGGAAGTTCTTGCAAACGATTAAATTCATTCCAATCTTTAACCAAATTATTGCTCATGTAAAGAACTTTCAGTGCTTTCAGAGAATTTAGGCCCTTTAATTTTTCAATCAGATTATAGGAAATCCACAATTGTTCCAAATGATCACCAACTGCTTCCAATCCAGAAAAAGTTTTTATGTTATTTCGACCCACAGAGAGAATTTTGAGATTTTTCAAGGAATTAATTCCTGAGATCTTTTCAATCATATTTGTCGAAAGAGACAACTTTCTGGAAATTGTGTAGAATATTTCTATTAAATAGAAGATGAAAGATGAAAATTACTAAATTTTATAAATCGGTTCTTTTTTCTGAAAAAAAAAAACAGTTTTTTTACTCGACTTTAGCAAAAGCAGATAAACTGTTATCCATTTTATCAATCGGGGGCCACTGGAAACCCAAATATACTTCTGTTGCTTCGACAGCTTCTTTTTCGTTCAATTCTGTCCATCTTTGAATTGCCTCTTTACAAGTTGTTGCTTTTGACTATTAAAATTTAATTTAACAAAATATGTAAAAATTATTACAACAAAATTATATATCTTCACCTTTTGTTGAATTTTAATTCATTCTTAAATATAATTTAGAAAATAGAACTTGGTAATATTTTATTTGAAATTAGGAAAAACCTACCATTTTTTCTAAGTAGATGAGAATAAATTTTCAATGTAACCTGTTAACTTGACAGTGAAAATATTTACGAAATTTAGGTTGTATTTTCTCTCCCTCCCCCCTTATTTTTCAATAAACACTTTTTTCAATTGTTAGTTACGGTAGATTTTTACCTCTTTTACAAAATGTTATATTAAATACCAAAAAACATTTAAAGCATGTCATATTTAAATTATTCGAAATAAGTATAACATTATATCAGATGTGAAAAAATTACTATTGTAAAAATAATCTATATAAAACCCTATTAAAACAAATTAATTTGTTTCGATTCACTTTGTACAATATGCAATTATTTTTACAATGAGAGGGGAAATTCTCACAGTGACGTCATGGATTAAATAACAAGCCGATTATTAAAAAATAATTGACTTATTTACAAGGAAATATTTCACAAATTTTGAAATTAAATTTTTTTAAATATCTGAAAATGTCTTTTGGAAATGAGAGATACCCGATTGGAATCCGCCTAAAACCAATCTAAAGCACTTTACACACCACAAAAAAATTAAACAATTGTTTAAAAATTTGTTATTGAATTCTATTTTTATTTAAATTTAAAATTATCAATTGAAATGATTTTTATTCCAAATGTCATAACTTTTCTAAATTATTTACTGTTTAATTCTTTTAAATTCAACTTATTCTCGAGAAACTTTAGACTATAATATTATCTTTGTTACAATTAATTAATTTAAAACCGCGGTAAACGCGAATAAACTAATCCCTTTGTTCTAAACGTTCTAAATTCAGAAGATTTAAACAGAGCGTAATAAATTAATTCTTTTATTATAATTCTGTTTTCTCCCTGCAACTATAAAAAGATAAAAATATTATTCAAGTTATTAAAAGATGCTGATTTTTAAAAGAAATTATCCAATTTGTAAGAATGTATTTCGAAAATTTTTAAGAAAAGTGCGGATTTATTTAGAGGTTAAAATACTGTAATATTTTGTAAAATATTCAGAAATAACTATAAATTCCACGAGATGTAATTATAGATTCTCTAAAAATGTTTAAGCGCGTCAAAGTTACGCTCCCTGTTTCCGATCGTTTAGATTTTAAATTAACTCCACATGAACTTCCGTTTCCGTTTACTCGCTACCAATCAGAAATTCACGAAATTCAGAATCCAGGGTTCCTAACCTCTAATTGCGTTTGCGTTTTGCGTTGATTGTTGTCATTGTTGTTGTTGATCGCTTGATCGTTAATCGAATATAGAATATAAAAAAAACATTTAAGTATAATGTTGACAATTAATGACAAATATAATTCAAATTGGAGATTTAAATAAATCTTGTAAGTAAGATTTTTGTACAATTATTTACTTTTTTTAGAATGTATTTATGGTATTTATTTTAGGCTGCGACTATACCAGACTATACGTCCGGCTGGCCGGACCGGACGTCTAGACACTTCGTTTATTTTAATTGTTTTTTCTAATACGATTACGACAATGTAGTTGTGGTTGAAACATTTGTCTATTTTCTTTTTGTTAATGATAAATACACTTTTTGCGCTTAACTTACTTAGTAGTTAATTACTCTTAACTTTGAGTAATAATTGAAATATTAGTTATAAATAGTGATGTTCTAAGAACAAATTTTATTTCAGAAAATAATCATTATTCAACTAATTTTTCTCAGTGTAAAAATTCCGAAAATATTTGAGGTTATGTTTGCAGTAGTGTTTCTTAATGTTTTTTATTAGGGACGTGAACGTTTCTTCAAAAAAAAAAAACAAAAATCGATTTTCTTAGGAATTTCTTTAACCCTAGAAGGACTAACTTACTTCTCTCACCCTCTAAGGACTAACTGGTGTCCTTTGTTCCCCCAGATTTTAAACGTGTATATAAGATTTGCATTTTACCTAAAACAGCTTTTATATATAGTGAATCTTTCTCGTTTTTTATTAAGGAAGAAGATGGTGTAATTTATTTTTGAATACAATAAAAACAAATCTAAAAATATTGTAAAAACAAAAAAAAAAGAACCAAATTTTCTCAAAATTGGCATTTTTTACAAAAAATATTGTAGTTTTTCAACAAATTGACCAATTTAGAAAAATCCTTTGGATTTTAAAAGCTGAATAGACATGTTTGAAGAAATTTTTATGGACCTTTGAATTATTTGAAAAAAGTTTAATTATTTGAATAGATGAAATTTCAATAACACAGTCCTGCGAGGGTGAGTTTATAGAATAGGTCTGGGTGATTCTTGTAGGTTTTTTCGCGCTGAACACGAATCTGGTTTCCAAAATGGTCCATCACGTAAGGATTTTGAGTAATTCGGGGTCAAATGTCCCAAAAATGGCGATTTTTGATCATTTTTGGGAATTTTTTCTGGGAGACTGAAATTTTTTCATTAATTTTCTGTATTAGTTTCATATAGTATGCATTGTCACCTTTAAAACCCATTTTTAAAAATTAATTTACGATAATTTTTAAAGAAGTTATGAACATTTTAGTATATGAGATTTAACCTCATTAACCCTCTAGCACACGACTGTCTACCTAAAAAGTCGTTTCCAAATGTATCTATTTTTCAGACTAATCGATTTTCATATAACTTGGTATATTAGGGTTTTTGGGGTCGCTGATTACGAATCTGAAGTCAGAATTACAAAATTCAAAATGGCGGATCCAATATGGCGGACGAATTTTTAAAAAATTGCTGGATTTTAATATAACTTGGTATATTGGGGTTTCTGGGGTCGCTGATTACGAATCTGAAGTCAGAATTACAAAATTCAAAATGGCGGATCCAATATGGCCGACGAATTTTAAAAAAATTGCTGGATTTTAATATAACTTGGTATATTGGGGTTTTTGGGGTCGCTGATTACGAATCTGAAGTCAGAATCACAAAATTCAAAATGGCGGATCCAATATGGCCGACGAATTTTTAAAAAATTGCTGGATTTCAATATAACTTGGTAAATTGGGGTTTTTGGGGTCGCTGATTACGAATCTGAAGTCAGAATTATAAAATTCAAAATGGCCGACGAATTTTTAAAAAATTGCTGGATTTTAATATAACTTGGTATATTGGGGTTTTTGGGGTCGCTGATTACGAATCTGAAGTCAGAATTATAAAATTCAAAATGGCCGACGAATTTTTAAAAAATTGCTCGATTTTAATATAACTTGGTATATTGGGGTTTCTGGGGTCGCTGATTACGAATCTGAAGTCAGAATTACAAAATTCAAAATGGCGGATCCAATATGGCCGACGAATTTTTAAAAAATTGCTGGATTTTAATATAACTTGGTATATTGGGGTTTTTGGGGTCGCTGATTACGAATCTGAAGTCAGAATTACAAAATTCAAAATGGCGGATCCAATATGGCGGACGAATTTTGAAAAATTGTTGAATTTTAACATAAGTTGGTACTTTTGGGTTTTTGGGGTAGCTGGTTGCGATTCTGTAGTCAGAATTACAAAATTCAAAATGGCGGATCCAATATGGCCAACGAATTTTTAAAAAATTGCTGGATTTTAATATAACTTGGTATTAAGGGGTTTTTGGGGTCGCTGATTACGAATCTGAAGTCAAAATTACCAAATTCAAAATGGCGGATCCAATATGGCGGACGAATTTTGAAAAATTGTTGAATTTTAACATAACTTGGTACTTTTGGGTTTTTGGGGTCGCTGGTTGCGATTCTGTAGTCAGAAATACAAAATTCAAAATGGTGGATCCAACATGGCAGACGAATTTAAAAAAAAATTGTTGGATTTAAATAGAATAAGAACAGAGAAAGATTCGACCAGCAAAGGCAAGATGGAAAAAAGGAAAGATGGACCGGCCACTTAAAGTAAGAACAGAGAAAGATCCGACCAGCAAAGGCAAGATGGAAAAAAAGTAAAGATGGACCGGACAGTTAAAGTAAGAACAAAGATAGATCCGACCAGCAGAGGCAAGATGGAAAAAAAGGAAAGATGGACTGGCCAGTTAAAGTAAGAACAGAGAAAAATCCGACCAGCAAAGGTAAGATGGAAAAAAGGAAAGATGGACCAGCCACATAAAGTAAGAACAGAGAAAGATCCGACCAGCAAAGTCATGATGGAAAAAAGGATAGATGGACCGGCCAGTTAAAGTAAGAACAGATAAAGATCCGACCAGCAAAGGTAAGATGGAAAAAAGGAAAGATGGATCGGCCACTTAAAGTAAGAACAGAGAAGGATCCGACCAGCAAGGGCAAGATGGAAAAAAAGTAAAGATGGACCGGACAGTTAAAGTAAGAACAAAGATAGATCCGACCAGCAAAGGCAAGATGGAAAAAAAGGAAAGATGGACTGGCCAGTTAAAGTAAGAACTAAAGTACCAAGTTATATTAAAAGACAACAATTTTTTTAAAATTCGTCTGCCATGTTGGATCCACCATTTTGAATTTTGTAATTCTGACTACAGAATCGCAACCAGCTACCCCAAAAACCCAAAAGTACCAACTTATGTTAAAATTCAACAATTTTTCAAAATTCGTCCGCCATATTGGATCCGCCATTTTGAATTTGGTAATTTTGACTTCAGATTCGTAATCAGCGACCCCAAAAACCCCAATATACCAAGTTATATTAAAATCCAGCAATTTTTTAAAAAATTCGTCCGCCATATTGGATCCGCCATTTTGAATTTTGTAATTCAGACTTCAGATTCGTAATCATCGACCCCAAAAACCCCAATATACCAAGTTATATTAAAATCCAGCAATTTTTTAAAAATTCGTCCGCCATATTGGATCCGCCATTTTGAATTTTGTAATTCTGACTTCAGATTCGTAATCAGCGACCCCAAAAACCCCAATATACCAAGTTATATGAAAATCGATTAGTCTGAAAAATAGATAATTTTGGAAACGACTTTTTAGGTAGACAGTCGTGTGCTAGAGGGTTTATGAGGTTAAATCTCATATACTAAAATGTTCATAACTTCTGTAAAAATTATCGTAAATTAATTTTTAAAAATGGGTTTTAAAGGTGACAATGCATACTATATGAAACTAATACAGAAAATTAATGAAAAAATTTCAGTCTCCCAGAAAAAATTCCCAAAAATGATCAAAAATCGCCATTTTTGGGACATTTGACCCCGAATTACTCAAAATCCTTACGTGATGGACCATTTTGGAAACCAGATTCGTGTTCAGCGCGAAAAAACCTACAAGAATCACCCAGACCTATTCTATAAACTGACAAAAGTGAAATTTCGCAGGACTGTGTAATTAATAAACAATTACGCACGTGAAATTTACCAAAATCAACTATAAAAAAAATTTATTTTTACTAAAAATATTTCTTTTTTTAAAAAAAACTTTGTTTTACAAGTGTAGTCATTAAATTTTTGCTTTGTATAGATTCAATTTTCATAAAAAAACAGAAATTTATTATCCTGACTTTTTTGAAACATAAAGGACTAACTGGGGTATTTTGGGACCCCAGACATTTCGCGTGGGGTATCAAACGACCCCAGTTAGTCCTTCTAGGGTTAAATTGGGAGAAAACCATACTATTGTTTCTTTATTTACTAAATTTCTTTAATTTAACTTTTTCTAAAAATTCAAATGTCAAATACTTTCTGTATGTATATTTTGATAGTAGCTTATTAATTTTATAATAACAATATTTTTCATAATTAGCCATTAATATCCCTATTCCGGATTAATTTTAAATAAACTTTTATCGTTTCCAGAAATTCTGGACAGATCACTTTCTTCTTTGTCAGACCTTTAATTTTTTATTTACTCTCCAATTCCTTTTCGTTCTAAATTAATTTAATAATTTTTAGTTAATTAAACGATCAGTTAAAGTAACTATTTGAATTTTCAGATTTACTGAGAAATTCTTCACGTCACCATTGCACCTGGAAGGTGTTTCCAAGATTTTCTAAACGGTAATAAATAACTTATATTATATATATATATAATTATATTTATAATATTACAATTATTATCATTTACAGGTTGGTCAAGAAAGGAGAGTAATTTGATCAAAATTGTTAATAGACTTGTAAAAAATGCCAATCTATCGAAAAGACGTGGAAAGATTAGAGTTTGCCGCCTCAACAGGAGATTTAGAAGAGGTTGAACGTCTTACTCGAAACGTAGCGGAGATTTCTACACGCCACTACAATATTATTAAAATTGCAATATCTGCTGGACAGATAGAAGCTGCTAAACTAATCCTTAATCGAAACAAATTTTACTCAACAAAAAATACATATTCCAGCGAAAATGAAATACTACATTTAGCTAGTGCTACAGGAGATCTAGAACTAGTTCAACTGGTACTACAAAAAATACGAGTCTCGATTAAAACACCCGATAAAGATGGAATTCCTCCGATTTTTAAATTAGCCCACATTTCTTCCGACAATGTTGATTATACTAAATTTTTAGACTGTCTTTTAGCCAATGTATACTACGGTGAACGTATTAAAATTATTAATGCAAAACATCAGAGTAGATCCTATACTTTACTTCACTATGCTGCTGAAATCGGAAATGTCAAAATTATCCCAGTTCTGATAGAATGGGAAAGTAATCTTAATACAAAATCAAGTGACGGTTCAACTGCTCTGCATATAGCAGCGAAAAATCGTCACTCACAGGTTGTTCTGAAACTTTTAGAACATCAAGTCAAAGATTCTGTGGTTAACAATGAGCAAATGACTCCTCTGTATTATATTATTAAAAATGATGATTTTGAGTCGTTGAACATATTTTTGAATTACATTTTTCAATCTGATAACTCGACAAAAAGATGGTTTCAGAAAGAAGTCAATCGTCCACTGGTTTATTTGGCAACAGACGTAGGAAATCTGAGAATGGTTGAATTACTTGTTTCGAACGAGGCGGAAATTAATTATTTCTCCCCAGAAACTGGACAAACACCTCTTCATCTTGCCGTAGAAAAAGAAGATATTCAAATCGTTCAACTTCTTCTAAAATATAAGTCGAACTTGCAAAATCTGGACAAAAATGGTTTTTCGCCTTTACATCTGGCTTGCGTGAAAGGAAATCATCAGATTGTATCAATGATTATAAACACAGAGGACTGTCGCTTGAGTACAAAATCCAACAAAGGATTGACTGCTCTTCATCTGGCGGTAAAAGAAGGACATCATGAGATAGTATCTTTACTTTTAGAAAAAGGTGCGGCTTCTAGAGAATTTAACAAGAATCACAAAACTTCGTTGTCTTTTGCACTTGAAAATACTTCTGGAGGAGACAAAACTTTAAATGTGCTTTTAAAACACATTCGTCAATTGAAAAACAACGATAATATTTTTTATTCAAAAAATAATAATTTACTCTTGAAATACCGCACTGAGGCAAGGAATGACAAGAATGGAAATTCTGTTCTTCATATTGCAGTAGAAAAGGAGGACGAATCAGCCATTGTTATGTTTCTAAAACTTCACGCTTGTATTCATAGTGTTAACAAAAATGGTTATACACCATTCGACTTGGCAACTGTCAATGGTTCTTTTACAGTAGTGGATATTTTTCTAAAAAGTAGACCCAATCCGGAAACTTTTTTTGTATCCAGTGGACTAGACGGTTTCACACCTATGCATTTTGCCGTTCAAGAGGAAAACACAGACATGTTACAAGTTTTTTTCAAAGCTGGAATTTCGGCTGATCTTCCCTTCAAGTCTGGTAATGATGATACTCCTAAGGGATTAACACCGTTACATGTCGCAGTTCGAAAGAATAACAAAAATTTGATATTACTGTTGTTAAATAATGGTGCAAAGGTTAACGTACCGGGAAGAATGGACTTCGAGACGCCTTTATTCACTGCAGCGGAACTTGGAAATACGAAAGCTTTGGAAATTTTGTCAGAAGCTTCTACCTCACGGTCTTCAAAATGGAAGGAAGGATATTTGCCAATGTGTATTGCGGCTTATCGAGGCAACGAGAAAATTGTCAAGTTGCTTTTAAACAAAGGAGTTGATCCTAATATTAATCTTGATTTATATTTAACACCTTTGCACGCGGCTGCTCAACAGGGCCATGAAAAAATTGTTCGACTTCTTCTTAAGCAAGGAGCGATGGTTAATCCAAATGGAGATTTTTTTTCTACACCACTTCTTGGTGCGTGTTCAGCTAATCACAGCCGTATTGTGCAACTGTTGTTAAAACAAGGCGCTGATTTTAAAGCGCAGCTTGAATCTTTTCGTAAGAATTCAAGTTCTAGTCAATTGACAACAAACCCGTCTGCTTTACTGACTAAACAAATTTTAACACAAGGAAATTACAAAGATTCTGAAATTGGAGAGGAAGGATCATTAGTTGGTTACAGTCCTTTGCATTTTGCGGTGGAAGAGGGAAATGAAGTGGTTGTAAAATCACTTGTAAATTTCGGTGTTAATGTGAATCTGAAAGCAGAAAACGGAGCAACGGCTATTGGTTTAGCAATCGAGAAAGAAAAGGAGATTATAATTGAACTTCTGCTCTCTGTCGACAGGAAGGTTTTTAACTCTCACAAACATAAATCTCTTCTAGACATTAGAGTTTTGAAAACAAATGCAAAAATAGCAGAGATTATTGTAAAATATGTTTCTTGTTTAGATAGCAAAAATGTTACGCCTCTTGTAATGGCGGTGAAAAATGAACTTGCATCTTGTGTTGAAAGATTATTAAAAGCTGGGTCTAGTCTGCTTGTTAATGACAATGGAGAATCATTATTGCATATTGCAGTAATGAAGAAGAATTCGACGATTGTTCAATTACTTCTAAAATACGGATTTGATCCAAATTGTCATTATAGGCAGTTGGCACTTATGATTGCTGTTGAGAATGAGGATGCAAATATAGTAAAGTTGCTTTTAGACGCAGGGGCTAATATTAACGTTTATCAAGCACTCAATAAGGCAATTGAACTGAAAAATGTCACAATTGTAGAAATGTTTTTAAAGAAGAGTTTTATCTATTCCGATTGTAAGGGCAATTCTCCATTTCGTCAGGCACTGAGAAAAAGCAGTCCGCAAGTTGTGCAAAAGTTTTTGGATTATAAAGTTTCAACGGATACAAAGAGAGAGAAGGGAGAATGTCCTATTTTTTATGCAATCGAAGGTAAAAATTTAGAAGTGGTGCTTCATCTTTTAAAAGTAGGTGACTACATAAATGCTACAATGAAAGAGGGAGAAAATATACTTCATTTTGCAATGAGCAACGTTGATTTTGATGCTGAGCTGTATCAAATCCTGGTGGATCATGGCATTGATCTAAATACCCCCAATAAAAAAAGACAGTCTCCCATGATTCGAATTTTAAAGAAGGACTGTGCTCTTAAGAATTTGAAAGATTCGAGAAACTGCCTGTTAAACATTTTATTGTCGAATGGTGCGAATCCTAATGAACTTGGCGAAGGGTTGACAATGATTGAACACGCTATTTTTAATGAAGAAGTTGGGTACTTAGGAGTTTTACTTTTAAATGGTGCCGACTTAAATTTTCTAAACGCTAGTAATAAAATTCCTTTGCAGGTGGCTATAGATCGAGCTTTGAGATGTTCCGCAGATTATGAAGCTCAAAGAGGTCCATTTTACAGTTTTGTAAATAACTCTAAAGATGTAGATAACCTAGAATATGATGAATTTTACGAGTATAAACATTGGTATTTTCGGTCTAGGGAAATAGTTCGTTTACTGGTACAAGAAATCGCGAGACGTCAGGCTGCCAAAGAGAAAGTGAACGAGATAAATATATCTTTGATTTCATTGCAGTATTTAAAAAAATACTACGAACAGTGTCAAACCGAAATTAACTTGATGAAAGTGACAGAAATTTGCCAAGGCATCACGTATTTTGATATATTAGTTGCAAAATTCAAGGGTCTTGCCTCTTATGCAAGAAACATTCAAGTGAAACGAGTTTTATTGTCAGAAGGCGAAGTGCTGGAATTATTTCCAAAATACGGAAAAGTGCTGATAGACCGAATTGTCATCGGCAGAGATCGCAGGCATTTATTGGATTCTTGCTACCATATCTTGAAAGCTATTTTACGTTTCAACATTCCGCACTTAGTAGTAGAACATATTTTTAGTTATTTAGGAAACAGAGACTTGAGAAAATTATATTTCTTAATGGAACAATAAGCGAAGTTAAACAAAGAGTGTCGTATTTTTTCGATTATTCTTTTATTTTCTATGTAAATTACTTTTATAAATTAAAATATACAGAAAATTTGTTTGAGAAAAATTCTTTGTTTCAAGGCATACTTATCTCAATATACTCAATTATTTATTTGTTGTAAATGCCCTCGTTGTCATTTGGAAAATAAAATTATTTTTTTTCAATATTTTCATTTTTTATTTTGGACATCGATCAAGTATGTATGGTTTTTTGTATTATTTTACCACTGATTTTGACATTTGTCAAAAAATAATACTTAATTTTTAAAAATTATAAAAATAATTGTTTAAACAGTTTATTGTTGCTTTTTAAAAATTAGTATTTAAATATATCTACGGAGTTGCAGTTTTTCCTTTATTTTGCCAGTAGTTGTGCTGTAAGGAACTGTACAAAAAAATTAAATATGAAATAATATTTTTTATAAGTAAGGTGAATTAATCAATCACTTCAAGCCAATAACTTGATTGTCAATAATTATTGACTTGGAGTGATTGATTAATTCACCTTACTTATAAAAAATTTTCACCAAGTGATAAATCCAAATTATTATCAAATATGACATAATTTTGTTAAGTAATTTTAAAACAAGAGATCATGATCATGATCCAAAAAGTTTTAAATTAAGATCCATAATACAAAAAATTTTAAATTAACATCCAAATATGATTTATCTTTTTAAAACTTTTAATTATCCGATATAAATCTCTTTTAATCTTAGCCTGAAGAGGACTTAAAAAAAGTCGAAACATGTAGTTAATTAAACAAATATCAATGTTAATTTAATAAAATACCGCAAAAGGCCTTGTAAAAATTACTTAACA